>LPNX010211097.1:180987-257196 GCA_001517045.1 Pseudotsuga menziesii
TCACTTGTTAATTCCAAATTTAATGAAATATGTGTTACTACCATACCCTATGCATTTAAAATTTAAAGTTATAGTAATGACCCTCCTGATATCCCAGTCGGGTGACTATGAATAGATCTGTCAGCTATAGGAACATGCATAAAAACATATATATATATATATATTCACTTTATTGCCATAGAGCATTCTACCAAATAAAATTTTTACTTGCAACATAACTAGGATATTTCATACTTAACAAAAACTTAAATCTGAGATAATAAAAATTCACATTTCAGTATACAGAAAAAAATCATCAAACTCATACCTAAAACCTGTAGATCAGCTGCATCGACTACAGTGGAAGCAGCCACGTTCCACCCAACCATATACTAGGTTCAGCTCCTTTGCCTTCTAGTCATCCCCGATCCAAACCTCCCAAGAGATAACAGGGACCCCTAAATTCATATTCAAATCTCAAAACATCCACAGGCAATAATTCCCAACAGTAGGCACTCTCTCAACAGAGTCCTCTTGCCCCAACATACTCAGTAGCATCCTGCCTACACCGATGCTCTTTTTGTCTCCTTTTCCTTGGATCCTTTTTTCTTTTCCTAGGTCTTTCCCATTAGCCCTCTCCCCTTCCTCACCAGAATTCCCAGGGCTTAATGGTATCCCCTATTTTTCAGGGATGTGTCTGTGTTGATTCTGCACATCTAACACTTATTTTTTTCCCGTCCTTGAAGTTAGCTGGTCCATGTTCCTTACTGTCTCCTGGATGTTTCCTCTTTTAACCTGGCTGCTTCCACCATATTCCTTGCATCAATAATATTTTTATTATTCATTGTCATTAACCCCCCAAGGGTAATTATTACATCAGGCCTCCCTGGACTCTTTGGTTGAGTCATTAACATCCATAATTCCTCATGCATAGACAATCAGTAAATGATAATAATAATAATAATAATAATAATAAATAAAACATAGTCTGGGGGCATTACATAGTGTCTATTTTTTTTAAATGAAAATATTGAATATAAGAATTTCAAAGCTTGATTTACATCGTAGTAAGGGGCTTATGACTACGTTTTGTGATTGAAATCCAGGGTATTGAGTGTATTTGGTTATGTCTTCTTTAATGTGTTGTTCAGCCATTCCCTTCCAGGCTGCTTTTGGAAGATAGACAAATCTATACTCCTATAGATTGTATTTCCTAGGAATTTGGTTGCGTTTTTCCTTTCCATTGTTTGATTTTTTTTATGACGACTTGGCTCAAGATTCCACGATTTGCATGCTTGTATAGGTCTATGATCTGAGGTGTTATGGCTACCAGTGTTTGAAAAACAAAATTTTGGATCATGAATTTCCTGTTATTTGGACGTCTGCACATGCTGGTGGTTCTAAAGAACAGTTGTGGAATACCCTTGATGAGGGTTGGATTGATTGCATGTTGTTTGATTTGTTTCCTTTAAAAAAAAGAAATTATGAAAAATACCTCAAGGCGCACTGGAGGATTCGGTTGTTTCCGCTGGGAGTTTCTCAAGTCACCTGCCCTCCTATGTTACAAACCATCATGTTTTTAGAGTGACTTTCATGTCAAGATGTCATAGATATATACGTGCCCAAGCTTATCTATTTGGCATTTCGTAAGAGAGCTGGATAAATAACTAACCATGCCATCCAAGTGCGCTATGAGGAGATGTTGGCAGTGATTTCAGATTCCGGACAGAGTCTGCGTCTGCAAACTGTTTTCCGTCGTTTTGAATAGAAGGTAAATTTTTATTTTGTAAGAGGACATACTAGCCATCTATAAAAGAAGGCAGAGAGTTCACACTCTCCAAGAGTAGAGTCCTCATCCTTAATGCGTAGCCATTTAAACCATTTTACTTCTTACGTCTTACCTTGCGGCAATGACCTCTATGCCAACTACCCTCCTGCGAATGCTAAAGCGTTAACCTTTGTGAACCGCTAGTTATCGGTATGGTTAATGCCTTACATACCATCTCATCGTGATGACTTGATCCGGACTGACTGGTACTTTTCTTCTCTCCCTTGAATGCATTTGTTTTTTTTTGTAGCATAGATCTTTCTATAAAAACAATGTAGATAGGAGACAGTGTATCATGCGAAAGGGTAACCTTGTTATGTTTTATGTTTTTAGCATTATGGTTAAAGGTTGTGTATATAACATTTTGGTTTAAGAATATTATGCAAAGGTTGTGTATATAACATGTTGGTTTAAGAATAGTACGCAAAGGCTGCGTATATAACATTTTGGTTTAAGAATAGTATGCAGAAGGTTGTAGCCCCAACTTATTGGCACTAATGTTGGAAAAATTCACTTTATAAGAAGAGTCAAAACTTATTAACAAAAGGATAAGTAAATTGTATTGGGTTCTATCTGGTGCACTGTGATTGGGTTAATCCCTGGTTCAAAAGGAAACCATTGTTATAAGGATGTATATGTTTCCGTGGCAACTGCTCTCTGTAAAAGACTATAAGAGAAACGTAAAATAACTTGCAGCAAAGGTGCCGCAAAATGTACTCTTCCTTCATTGATTTATTAATAAAGAGAATAATAAGTTTTGTGGACGTAGCCCTAGGAGGGGGTGAACCACGTATATCATTGTCTTTTGTTTATATTTTATCTCATGTACCTTGTTTTTATCTAAATGTTATTCATTATAAATAGAGATTTTATTTTCTGTGTATCCTTACCTAAAAGAGTTATTTACTTGATGTCCATGTTTACATTCCATTAGAAATGAAGGAGTACAAGTGTATGCGCTTATGCTGATACTTTCTTGGTGCATGATGACTTTAATAAGTATGGATTTTTGTTATGTTTGACACCATCGTTTTTGCTTGAAGGAAACAAGGGACGTAGGTAAGCACTTAAAGTGTGGTGTGGTTGTTGAACTTATAATCACATAAGTAATGTATATAAGTTGTTGTTTTACTGAGAACCAATTCTAGACTATTGTACTAGAAGGCTGCTATTGGACTCCTATAAAAATAAATAAAAAATTTTAAAAATAATTTAACCCCACCTTTCTCACATTTACCTTGAAGTACTTACAGGTATGTTACATATGGTATCGGAGCCAGCTACAACACTGGACCCTAAGAATGGGCTAACAAGATAGTTTTGCAGGATTACATTTGGAAGAAATTGCGGCAGTTCGTACTCTCTCGGGATCACTTCGTACTCTCTCCTGATTTCGTATTTTGCAGAATAGTTCATAGAAGTGGGAAAGGTAAACTTTTGTGGCCACCATATGGGTGCCTGCTGAGTTCCCCGGTGAGCACTGTGCGGGTAATAGTTTAGTTTATTTAAATTGTTGATATTGAACAAAATCTGTAAATTGATTTTTTTATGTTCTCAATAAATTAACATTGATGGTCTGGTCACCACCGATCATGTGTCTAGAAGTAGTGTTTTGTGACTCAAATCTGCATGACCAAAATCTTCTATTTTTAATTTATGCATAGATATATTTCTCTTTCTTTATAATCGTAGGAGAAACATGAATGTTGATGAATCTTTTTCAAGAACAGTCTTTAAGAGTAACGTGAATCCTCAATGAACTATTTTTATATCCTATTCCGGGCCTATGTTTTAGTGAAATATCCATCCTTGTGCTCGTCTAGGTTTGGATAAAACATATCAAATATTTAAAGACTGTTGACATTTTCCCATGATCATTTCCAGAAGTCCTATCATTGAAAAAATTCTCCTGAATTTTCTCCCCTTGTGTGGTAAGATCTTTTTCTTGTTGTGGAAATGCATGGTAGGAGTTTTGTTGAGTGTTGAAGAACTAATCGTATTTGATTTTTTGTTCCTTTGTGCCTACGAGGTTTAATGGTGAATATAGTCTTTGAGGCGATCCGAGAAAGGCCGAATTGAACGAGAAGGAAAAGATGTAACGATTGCAACGTTTTCTAAAAAGGTTGGTTACACATTACAGGTGAGCATTTGTTCTATTAATTTTCATCCACAAAGGCCTTCTTACACTGTATTTTTAATCAACTCAATGTGACTATAATACCTTAAACATATTTTACAATCCACATATGTAGTAGTTTAGCTCTTGCACATGTATCATTGAGTACATTTGTTTTCAAAGACATTGTATAAATGGACTCAAATCACCAAGGCAGAAGCATCCCAGTTTCACATTATTGGATCAGGGTGTTCCCTTAATACTGTGCAATATTTATGAGCATAAGTTGTATTTTCTATTGTAGGTTTTCGTATATCTTCTGCATTCTTGTAGAATATTAAAAAGTTTATTTATGTTAGAAGGTAAGCTTTATGCATTATAATTGGTTAAAACTATGTTTGTAGCCAAATGAGAAGGTTAACGGCTTGACTACATTATAGTTACAAACAAACATGTTGCAATGGTCCATTATGGATTGGTGATGTTTCAAGCAGTAAAAGCTTATGAGAAATTTAATTTTGAATACCATAGAAAAATTCAACCAGATCAGAGACACGGCTAAGATGATATCCTGGTTGGTTCATAGGAAAATACCATGAATGATGTATTCTGATCTTGACTTATCCTGTAAATGTTCTTTAAAAATATCACCAAATATTTCCAACAATTTCAAAAATTGCATGTTTGAGACTTCGAGCTGTAGTTATTCAAGTTATGCATTAAATTGGCAATTGGGGATTGTTCAGAATTAGATTCATTTTTCTAAAAATTATTAAACATGCAAATTTACTTGCATATATTTTGGCATTCAAAATAGATAGACATACCTCTAAGTATAAACCAAAAGCATCTTAAATTACAATTGCAGTCCAATTTTGTTTTGTGCGGCTTAATAATTGTGAAATATGCATTATATTTGTAAGTCCAAGATAGATGATAAGTGACAGTACTGCATGGTAAATGAGTTACAGATTTAAACATGTGCATCATAATCGTGTAGGCAATTGCTATAGAATCAAGTTGTGGTGAGGCCCTTGTTAATTACTATTCAGTTACAGTATAGATTCATTGGTATAAGAAGCATATTTTCAATTTATGCACTGTTTTGATCAATCCTAACCACATATGATAGCTTCATTATTCCTAAGAAGTTATACACAGTTTTTCAGAACTATAAATTTCCAACATTGAGTCAATCATTTGGAAGTATCTGTGAAACTAAAATCCTAGTTGGTACCTCCTTTGCAGGAACCTAAGATGCGGCAGGAGCAGAAGCGTTTTTTTTGCAAAATGATTCAAATCCTGATTTTTGTTAGATATGCTTTGTACTCTAATCTCCTATTACAGTTTGTTGCACTCCTTCAAGATATGAATTTTATTGCATATATTTCTGTTGATACATAATAGTACAAATATAGAAGCAAATAATAAATTGAAATTAATGTGTAAGGTGGTGTTTGCATTGTCAAATTTACCAGGTTTTATGTGGCTTCTTGTGAATGCCTTCTTGTCAATTCTGATATTAAAAATAAATTGAAAAGGCTATTATCCAATGAATGAGAAATTAAGTAAGACATGACGTATGCTAAAAATTTGATGTTCTTTTGATAAACTCACCACCTATGGATTGATTGTAGGCATGAGAAATTGTGGCCCTGAGGAGTGCTAAAGCTCGAGGACTGTAAAGAGTTAAGAATATATGAGAAAAATATCATGGTCATAAAGTTTTCACCATGAGGAAGTGGTGATGGAGGTAGTGGTTGAAAGCTACCTTGTTTTCCCCCGGGCCAGCGAGGGACCGCTATGCATTCTGGGGATGCCTAGATGTAAGAAATTTTGGTTAAGACTCGTTCCGCACACATTGAGAGGACTGTCACAAGAGTGGGGGACTCTGTGAAAAGAATAACCTCTAGGAGCTGTGGTGGTGTGTGAGAACAGAAGTGCCTCGGCTTGGTGAAGCACCCTGAAGAGCACAAAAAGGAGATACGCCTAAGGAAGGGTATCTTCCTTGTGTTGGGTGGCTTGAATTGGTACCTGGAGTACTGTTAGCACTTGGAGTGCAGGGATGGAGGACATCCAGAGAAAAGAATAATGGTGAAGCGCCCTGAATAGAACAAGAAGGAGATACGCCTAAGGAAGGGTATCGTCCTTGTGTTTGGTGGCTTGAATTGGTACTTGGAGCACTGTTAGAACTTGGAGTGCTGGGATGGAGGACATCCAAAGAAAAGAATAATGCTGGGAAGAGGTATGTGCATTATAGGTAAACTGGTATCTATGAGATAATATGTCTATTTATTGGCAAATAGAACTGACATGTATATTGGAACCATTGTATAGTGTTTATTTCTGATTTTTACATTGTTTCAATGTCGATGCTAGTAGACATGCATATGTATGATTCTAAATGAAGGATCATGACAGGAAATACAAAGCAAGCAAGGACGACTCAAAAGGAAAGGAATTTTTTTTTTAAGGACAAGACCATCGAGGACGGTGTTAATTTTAGGGGGAAAGGATGTAATATCCCTCTTGTACACCCCTAAATATTGTAATTATGAAGGGATAATGTATTTATTCTGGTGAGGAGATCAAGGCCAAGGCCCCACTAGAATAACCTTTTATGAATTAAAGACTTAGAAGACCTAAGACATTAACGAAACCTAATGAGGACAATTAAAACCCTTAGGGGAAAGGCAAGGATGAGTGAAGCCTTGAGGATCTAGTAGTGATAACTGTTGTAAAAAAATGGGGTTCAAAAAATTACAAAAGGGGAGAAAGTTGAAAGATCCCCCACCTCCCCGAGGGCTTAAGGTCCTTACTAGTAAGAGAAAACACTTGCCCACTCTAGGCATGCTTAAATGATGATTCGTACTTACCATTTTCATAACCATAACATCCCCTGAAGCCATTTACAATGAATAAATCATGATCGATGGCAGAAAGAGGACATTAAGATAAGGGAAGATCCCTATATATATATATATATATATATATATATATATAATATAGATATTTATATGTGTATAGATGTGAAAGATTTGATAAAGGAAACTTTATTTCCTCAGACACCTAAAGGGAGACATGAGTACATTTAAAAAGAAATAGAAGAATGAACCAAGAATCGTGAGGGGGTATAATGAAAAGGGGAAATCATAATACATGGGTTATTTGTGAAAAATTCCAAAGAGGCATCATAAATAATAACATAACCTTTTTCATGGCTTAGCTAAATAACTGTGAAAGGTGATTAATGCAATTGCTAATTGTGATAGCTGAAACCCAAGAATTGTGTTTTGATAATATTTCTTTTATAGACACCAAGTATTTTAAGTAATCTTAAAAAAATAGATGGCTATTTTCCTCCCATGATATCGTTATGTATTAAGGAGAAATTAGAGGTTAAAAGTGCTATTTCTTATACCACATGTGGTGGGGGAAAAAGAGTAAGAGAACTTCAGTAGCATATAAGGACCAAGAAAGGGGAAAAAAAGGGAAAAAAAGCATGTGAAGCTCTAGGTTTTCTATTTTGTTTGTATGTTCTTTTTTAAAACTCTGAGTCGAATTCTTTTGAGCAAATTCTGTTATTATGCATGGACTGTCATGTTGTACGGGCGGAAATTTTTGAATTTATGCGATTGTGTTCATGATCTTAATCTTTTGCTTATTGAAATAGAGGAAGGCTGGATGATTTCGTTCAATGAAACCGATATCAGGCTTAATTAGTTTTACCTCCTAATGGAATCGAGGAAGGCTGGGCGATTTCGTATGATGAAATCAATCCCATGCTGTACCAAATTCTAGAAAGGTGGAGTAACCTACTAAAAAAGGTGGTTATAATCGGCCGATAGTGTCTGTTTTTTTTAAATGAAAAGATTGAATATAAGAATGTCAAAGCTCGATTTACATTGTAGTAAGGGGCTTATGACTGCGTTTTGTGATTGAAATCTAGGGTATGGAGTGTATTTGGTTGTGTCTGCTTTAATGTGTTGTTCAACCATTCCCTTTCGGGCTGCTTTTGGAATATAGACAGATCTATACTCCTATAGATTGTATTTCCTAGGAATCCGGTTGCGTTTTTCATTTCCATTGTTTGAATTTTTTTATGACGACTTGGCTCAGGATGCCACGATTTGCATGCTTGTACAGGTCTATGATCTGAGGTGTTATCGCTGCCAGTGTTTGAAAAACAAAATTGTGGATCATGAATTTCCTGTTATTTGAACGTCTGCACATGTTGGTGTTTCTAAAGCACAGTTGTGGAATACCCTTGATGAGGGTTGGATTGATTACATGCTGTTTGATTTGTTGCCTTTTAAAAAAAAAAGAGTTTATGAAAAATCCCTCAAGGCACGCTCGAGGATTCGGTTGTTTCCGTCGAGAGTTTCTCAAGTCACCTACCCTCCTAAGTTACAAACCATCATGTTTTTAGAGTGAATTTCGTGTCAATATGTCATAGATATATACGTGCCTTGTGCTATGAGGAGATGTTGGCAGTGATTTCAGATTCTGGCCAGAGTCTGTGTCTGCAAACTGTTTTCCGGCATTTTGAATAGAAGGTAAATTTTTACTCTGTAAGAGGACATACTAGCCATCTATAAAAGAAGGAAGAGAGTTCACGCTCTCCAAGAGCAGAGTCCTCATCCTTAATGCGTAGCCATTTAAACCCTTTTACTTCTTACGTCTTACCTTGAGGCAATGACCTCTGTGCCAGCTACCCCCCGCGAATGCTAAAGTGTTAAACTTTGTGAACCGCTAATTATCGGTATGGTTAATGCCTTACATACCATCTCATCGTGATGTCTTGATCCGGATTGACAGGTACTTTTCTTCTCTCCCTTGAACACATCTGTTTTTTTTGTAGCATAGATCCTTCTATAAAAACAATGTAGATAGGATACAGTGTATCATGTGAAAGGGTAAGCTTGTTATGTTTTATGTTTTTAGCATTATGGTTAAAGGCTGTGTATATAACATTCCGGTTTAAGAATAGTATGCTAAGGCTGTGTATATAACATTATGGTTTAAGAATAGTATGGAAAGGCTGTGTATATAACATTCTGGTTTAAGTGTATCATGTGAAAGGGTAAGCTTGTTATGTTTTATGTTTTTAGCATTATGGTTAAAGGCTGTGTATATAACATTCTGGTTTAAGAATAGTATGCTAAGGCTGTGTATATAACATTATGGTTTAAGAATAGTATGCAAAGGCTGTGTATATAACATTCTGGTTTAAGAGTAGTATGCAGAAGGTTGTAGCCCCAACTTATTGGTGCTAATGTTGGAAAAATTCAATTTATAAGAAGAGTCAAAACTTATTAACAAAAGGATAAGTAAATTCTATTGGGTTCTATCTGGTGTACTGTGATTGGATTAATCCCTAGTTCAAAAGGAAACCCTTGTTATAAGGATGTATATGTTTCCGTGGCAATTGCTCTCTGTAAAAGACTATAAGAGAGATGTAAAATAACTTGCAGCAAAGGTGCCGCAAAATGCACTCTTCCTTCATTGATTTATTAATAAAGAGAATAATAAGTTTTGTGGACATAGCCCTGGGAGGGGGTGAACCACGTATATCATTGTCTTTCATTTATATTTTTATCTCATGTACCTTGTTTTTATATAAATGTTATTCGTTATAAATAGAGATTTTATTTTCCGTGTAGCCTTACCTAAAGGAGTTATTTACTTGATGTCCATGCTTACATTCCATTAGAAATGAAGGAGTACAAGTGTATGTGCTTATGCCGATACTTTCTTGGTGCATGATGACTTTAATAAGTATGGATTTTTTTTATGTTTGACGCCATTGTTTATGCTGGAAGGAAATAAGGGACGTAGGTAAACACTTAAAGTGTGGTGTGGTTGTTGAACTTATAATCACATAAGTAATGTATGTAAGTTGTTGTTTTATTGAGAACCAACTTTAGACTATTGTACTAGAAGGATGCTATTGGACTCCTATATAAAAATAAATAAAAATAAAAAAATTTAACCCTACCTTTCTCACATTTACCTTGAAGGACTTATAGGTATGTTACATATACAAATATTGAAATTCCAATTATAATGCATCATTGATCAATACATAATCAAATATATCATACTTCAACTATCCTATTTGTTTAAGTAAAATAAATAAACAATCTGGAATCCCCACATTATCATATCACTAAATGTGATATACATCCGACCAACTATATTTATCTTCTAAAGGGGAGGTGGAGGGACATTATTAAAAGTTAGTTGTCCCTTAAAATTACATTACATTTTTCTCTTATATGGGTGTTATTCTTTTTTAGGTGTACCTATCACTTTATTTTTGTAGTATTTTGGTGACCAAGTGATGTTGTTGTGTATTGGGTCACTATCTACATGGTATTTAGACTTGAAATATTGTTGTGTCACTTTCTACATGGTATTTAGACTTGCAATTTTGTTGTATATTGGGTTAATATTTGCATGGTATTTAGACTTGAAATTTGTGAATCTTCTATTTTAAAGAATGAATTTACCACTACAATTGTGTACCCTATTTTGTATTATTAGTAGAAAAAAGTGTTTAGCTACAAGAAAATGTTATACTAGTTAAAGACCAACACTAGAGAATAAAATAATAATATTTTTACATTTTATCTCTAAGAATGTTAGAACATAGTATTAGCAGTATACAAGTAGTTGTGATGATTCACTAATTAACGAGGATTCTGTGCATCATTGAGCAATACAAAATCCAAGCTATCATAGTTCAACTATACTATTTGTTTAAGTAAAAGAGATAAACAATGTGGCATCCACACATTATCATATCACTAAATGTGATGTAATACATCACACCAACTGTATTTATCCTCTAAAGGAGAGGTAAAGGAGGGACACTATTAAAAATTAGTTGTCCCTTAAATTTATTTTACATTTTTCTCTTATATGGGTGTTATTTTTTTATAGGTGTACCTATCACTTTATTTTTGTAGTATTTTGGTGACCAAGTGGTGTTGTTGTGTATTGGGTCACTATCTACATTGTATTTAGACATGAAATATTGTTGTGTATACGGTCACTATCTACATGGTATTTAGACTTGTAATTTTGTTGTATAAAGGGTTAATATCGGAGTGGTATTTAGGTTTGAAATTGTGTGATTCTTCTATTTAAAGAACGAATTTACCACTACAATTTTGTACCCTACTTTGTAGTATTAGTAGAAAAAAAGTGTTTAACTACAATAAAATGTTATACTATTTAACGCCAACACTAGAATAAAATAAAATATTTTTACATTTGATCTCTAAGTATGTTAGAACGTAGTATTAGTAGTATACAAGTAGTTGTGATGATTCACTAATTAACTAGGATTTTGTTTAGAACACGTTCTACTTTAAGTGTACATGAAAAATATGAAGTGAGTACATAGTCATCTTGGAAATTTTATTAAGTCAAATGTAGATCAATTTGCTAAGTTTTTATGATATGTGACTTATAAATATTCTACTATTTTTGAATTTATTGATACAAATATTTGTGTGCCCTCCTATTCACGATCATTCTATAGTGAACTTGAAGGTTCTTTTAATAAAGAGTGACTTAGTAACAACGGAACTAGAATAAAATCAGTGAATGAAAGAGTAATCCCTCTTAACTTGAGATAAATGGCAGTCATAATCAAGAAAAAAAATAGGGGCAAAATTTATCCCATGGGCTATTTTTCAACTCTTTAAAACAAATGGAAAATGTATGTACGAAAAGCACAAGCATCTTCCCTTTGACTACAAGAGCATTGGAGGATTTTTCTTGTGGTTATTTTTCTCCTAAATGACAAAGAAAGAGTAGTGAGAAAACAATGAATCCAAATGGTTGTTGCTTGAAATCTATGTGTAGGCTAGTCCAATATGACCTAATAGGTTCACTCAATACTTGTAATACATTAAGCAATGACATTCTTCTAGGTCACTAAAATACAAGTTTGGATTCTGTTAAAGATGATATAATAGTGACATTCAAGTAGGTGTTAATACTAAGATTATATGGATAGAATTAGCTCATCTTTATGTTTAATAATGGAACTCTTCCTCATGGAACCTTGAACTTAAATATTATCTAAAAAGTGGTTGTGAACGATGTTTGGTATTTTTATTTTGTTATTTTTTTTCTATCTATTTAGAATCTCCCCTTACGTAAATAGTAGTTTATTGAGTAGTTTACAAGTATCTTTGAAAATTTATCCCTTACTTAGCCCCAATGTGAACTTGTTTTCTAAATAGATTATATTGTTTTCCTTCAAACTTGTAGTCCTTTGTTATGGGTTGTATTGTCATAATCCTACAAGGAACATGATAAACTTAAGTTCATCCATCAATGCTCAACAATCAGTGTCCAACAGAGAGAATCATCCACATCCCTCCAAGAAAATAAATGACTTGAAAACATATTAAAATCCTAACATCATGATTTATCCTACTATACTAGCATAGGATGTTTTGTATATAAGAACATTTTCTCTAATTTGTAAATTCATGAGATTACAGCTTTTGGACAAGACCTTGGTAAACAATATTAATGAAATTTGAAATCTAGAAAGACTTAGAACTCTCTTTCCCATGAGACTAAAGGAAGCTTCTTTAGGTTTCTTAGTTCATATAAAATCCATGAGAGTGAGAGTAAAAGAGAAAGTGAGAAAAAAGAAGAAAGAAAAATACTAGGATTTATTTTGCTTCTAAGAGTGGAAGTGGAAGTGAACACGAAAATGCCATAAACATAAAAAAGGACAAAGACCGAGATTTCTTTTCATTCTAAGAGTGAAACTAAAACTAATAGTGATGCAAGGAAAATGAAAAGGAAGAGAAGGGAGTAGCAATACTTTTGTTCAATGAAACAATTTAGTTGAGGCTATATTATAGAAGCTCAGGAATTGAAAGGAATGCTACAACTTCGTATTGTAGTTATAAAAATGATGAGTTCCTAGTTTAGAACCATTAGTAGAGTGCTTCAAAGGAATCAATGATTCTTTGGTTAGTTATTATTTTGAGTTGAAGCATATCCGATTAGACCATTCATTTTTCCACCTCTATTCAACAACTTAAAACAATATCTTATTCTTTCGATTGAGTTCCAATTTACTCCTAGCGTGCATTTCTAATGGAATGGTTAGTTTGAAATTTGTACATTTAATGTCGAATTTCTAAGAATGGCTTTTATTTTTGTCGAATTTACTACATTATGCATTTGAATATATTTGAACACTTCCAAACATTACACTTTCTATACAATTGTAGGTAGCTCAAAATGAGCATACTCGTATAATTTTGAAGTTTTATGCATTTTTTGAATTATATTGTCTAATGCTACAACTTACTATAAATTTAGAATCTTTAAGTTCCTCAATATAAATCACCAAGTCTACAACAACTAGATTTTAGTTTCTTTTTTGATCTTTTACCTGTGGACTTATTATTGCACCTTCTTGGGGCAATTGCTAGTATAAATTTATATAAGACTTAGATTTAAGTTCTATCGCATAGTTGATTTATATCAAACAATTTCAAGATTTATGTCTTCCTGTGTTGTTTTTCAACATATCTTTCCATTCCAGAGGATCTCGTGAGGTAAGTCCTGCGATCTTGTTTTTTTCACTATATTTTCATCGCTTCGCCCCTTCGTGAATTATAAACCAGGAGTAATCAGGTGCTAGATGTTTCTTGATTCATATAATGGCCGCAAGTCTTAGATCTGATACAGAGCAAGGCAAATCGGCTTCGGAGGCCAAAATGAGAAGATCAGAGTATAGTTTACTTATAGATGCAGCAGAGTCTTCATTCGGGAGAAGTTTGTCTATGAGAGATGAAAGCTCGACTCATTATCACGATGTAATTGCCCCACCCAGAATGAGTTCTATCGATATACCCCCACCAAGATATAGTTCTGTAGACTTCGCCCCACCTAGGATGACTTCAGTGGAAGGTGTTGATCCACCTAGGTTAAGCTCTGCTAACGTTGCCCCACACAGGATGATTTTCACTACAGAGAACTATATACTAGGTGGCAGGCCTTCATCCGCTACAGAAATTGAGCAGGCAGAGAGCAGTGAAGCTGCCCACCCAACTATTTCATTTAAGCTTACCGCCCAGATGGCCATATCATCCGAACCTGGAGATACCTTCGACGGGAATTTGAGGAGTGCGGTCGATTGGACTCGGGAACTGGAAATGTGAGGGCGATTATGCTTACAGACGATAAGATATTCAGCGCCCATGCCGACCATAAGATCCGGGTGTGGAGTCGGTCGAGTTCCGGTAAACGGAATAGAAAACGGAATAGAGCACCCAATAGAGGATGAAATGCTCACTGAAAAACGGAATAGATAACGGAATAGAGCCGGAATCCGATCTGATCCAAGTACAGATCGTCGCATCAGCAGATCCGCTGAATAACAGATTATTACCCCCTGTTGCCAGAGATAGAATTGCATGTTGTGGGCCGCCAAGGATTTGTGAGGAACACTCTATCGCTCTTTCTTCCAGCAAACTATTCGACCGTTGGAAGTTCCTGCGAACAGAGCAGATCCATTCGCGTACAGAGCAAGAGCTTTTACGGGCCCCATCCCGTTTTCACGACCAGGGCCGCTTTCACCGCGTGGGGTTGTGAGGAGCATATGCGGCGACCGCCCAAAATATTTTCTCCAGATCTTGACCGTGCAGTCATCTGATCCTGTGAAGAGCAATCCATCGGGGCCTACTATAAGGGCGTTGACCGCGTCATCATCAGCATCGATTGTTTCAATGTATTTCAGACCTGATATTCTACATACCTTCACAGTCTTGTCCCATGATCCAGAATAAAGAAAATCATCATGGTGGGCCAGTGAAGAAATGGCTGCAGTGTGCTACATAGACTGAGCATTTTCTTGACCAGCGATGTATAGTATCACGTTTTGGCTTCATCCAGCGATGTATATCCATGAACGTTGGGATCATCGCCAGTCGCTTGTGAACGCTGGGACTGGAACTCGACCGACTCCACACCCGGATCTTATGGTCCGCATGGGCGCTAAATACCTTATCATATGTCGGATCCGGTGTAGAGATTCCCATCAGCAAATGCCAAAGAGAATATGTGGCCATCTGGGCGGTAAGCTTAAATGAAATAATTGGGTGAGCAGCTTCACTCCTCTCTGCCCGCTCAATTTCTGTAGAGGATGAAGGCCTGCCACCGAATATATAGTTCTCCGTAGTGAAACTCATCTCGTGTGAGGTAACGTTAGCAGAGCTTAACCTAGGTGGATCAACACCTTCCACTGAAGTCATCCTAGGTGGAGCGAAGTCTACAGAACTATATCTTGGTGGGGATATATCGACAGAACTCATTTTGGGTGGGGCAATTACATCGTGATAATGAGACGAGCTTTCATCTCTCATAGACAAACTTCTCCCGAATGAAGACTCTGCTGCATCTTTAACTAAACTATACTCCGATCTTCTCATTTTGGCCTCCGAAGCCGATTTGCCTTGCTCTGTATCAGATCTAAGACTTCAAGAAACATCTAGCACCTGATTACTCCTGGTTTATAATTCACGAAGGGACGAAGCGATGAAAATATAGAGAAAAAAACAAGATCGCAGGACTTACCTCACGAGATCCTCTGGAATGGAAAGATATGTTGAAAAACAACACAGTAAGACATAAATCTTGAAATTGTTTGATATAACTCAACTATGCGATAGAACTTAAATGTAAGTCTTATATAAATTTATCAGATCTCCGGCCTCCGAAGCCGATTTCCCTTGCTTTCTATCAGATCTTCTAAGATTTGTGGCCATTATATGAATCAAGAAACATCTAGCACCTGATTACTCCTGGTTTATAATTCACGAAGGGACGAAGCCGATGAAAATATAGAGAAAAAACAAGATCGCAGGACTTACCTGACGAGATCCTCTGGAATGGAAAGATATGTTGAGAAACAACACAGTAAGACATAAATATTGAAATTGTTGTGATATAAATCAACTATGCGATAGAACTTAAATCTAAGTAGCATAATGAGTTAAATTTAAAAGTATAGTGTGAAACAAAAATATTGAATGCACTAATTTACTACATAAATGTTCAAAGCCTTGTTGTATTTATAAAATAACATGTTAAAAACAAAAATCAAACTTGGGTGGTAGGTAAAAAGGTTAAAGTTGGATTATATTTAAAAAGTAACATCTCAAACATAAAATCTTAAAACCTCAAATTATCTTGAAAGTTGGGTTGTTTTAAAAGAATGTTGAAAACCCTAAACTATCTTAAAAAAAGTAATGGTGGTTTGTATTTAATTGTTAAAAAAAAGAAGAGTAAAGCTCATTTGTATTTAAGAAGTAATATGCCAAACATGAATGTTGAATCTTGAAAATATGTTGTATTAAAATGTAAATTGTATTTGTTAAATAAGAATGTTGAAAACATCCAATTCAAAAAGGCCAAAGTTAAACTATATTTAAAAATGAACATGTCCAATATTATGACTATTTAAAGCACCTAACTATTTTGAAAGTTGAGATACATTTAAAATTAACCTAAATGTTGAAAACACCAAACTATCTTAAAAAGTGTCAAAGTTGGGTTGTATTTAAGAACATGTCAAACAAAAATGCGAAACAGCCAACTATAAAATGCCAAAATTTTATATTTTTTAAAGTAACTTGTAAAACAAAAATGTTGAGAACACGAAACTATCGTTTAAAAAGAAATGTTGAGAACACCAAACTATCGTTTAAAAAGGTCAAAGTTGGACTATATTTAAAAGGTAACATGTCAAACATAAATACTGAAAACACATAAGCATCTTGAAAATTGGGATGCATACACAACTAACGTAAGAAAAAGGAATGTTAAAAACATTAAACTAAGTTAAAGAAAAAAGAATGTTAAAAACATTAAACTAAGTTAAGGAAACATTAAACTATCCTTAATAACAGTTAAAATTGAACTATATTTAAAAAAGTAAGATGCTGAAAGCATATAGCTATCTTGAAAATTGCAGCGACTATGATGAAGATAAGTATTCAATTTTCATTTCATGATATTGTATGGCTATGCATTTGTTTATATTTAGTTGATGTGTTATGCTTGCTTGAGTATTTTCATTTATACTATTGAATTGCACATGATAGGTAAGAAGTCAATGATGTTGTACAACATTCCATTACTACTTATCTAGATTAAAACATCTTTGCTTGCATATTAGGAGTAGTACACACTCTTAATAACGTTAGTGTAGAATGCATCTAGAAGTTATTGTATGTATACATGATATGGATTAATGTTGTAGCATTGGATAAAATAGTCGCATGGCTACGTGCAATATATTTGTCACTATTAATAGGTTTTGGAAATTATGATATGTTTCTTATCCTGCAAATGATCTTGAATTGTAGATCATTCCAAAGAACAAGTAACAATAGTTCAGAAGGGGAACTTGAAGCTTCCCAGGTCAAAGACACCATAGCGAAAGAAAGAGCTTCAAAAGAACATGAAGAGAACGGTAGATCCACCTCGAGAGATGAAGACCACCTTGGGAACGAGAAATAATCCAAGATGAAGTGTAACATCCCTCTCAAGAGCCCTAGATATTTTGTAATTTCTAATGTTATTGTATTCGTCTTCTGGTGAGGAGCTCAAGGACAAGGCCCCACCAAAAGCGAGACCTGTATGTATATTAATTGTCTAAGCAGTGAACTTAGGAGACTGACGGCCTCAACGCACCTTAATCGAAGGATAATTGAATCCACGAGGAGAAAAACAAAAAAATATATATAATAATAATATATGTGCGACTAAAACGATGAAGGTGGAAGAAAACCACCAAGGGAAAGGTAAAACGTTTAGACGAGCCTCATGAATCGAGAAAAGATCAAAAACTCCCTTGACGACCCAAACTCCTAAGTTATTGACCTATGATAATGTGAGTAATAGAGAGACTAGTTACTTCGGTTAACAAAACAATGATCTTTATGATCCATTTCAAGGGAGACATGATGTCTTACCTTACACTCATTACGACATGAAATAATAAATATGAGCTACGAGTTTAAATGATAAAAATAACATACAAAGGATACAATTGATATATATATACATCCATAATAACATAATTGTTATCACCTGCGGTGATGCACCTCTCTCTCTCTCTCTCTCTCTCTCTCTCTCTATATATATATATATATATATATATATATATATATTCATAATAACGCAACATTTATGGGATGGGAAATTTGACTTGGGCCAAACAATGAGGCTCTTGTGCATTGTTAATATTATACATATATGATTATCATGGATTGATCATTTTTAATATTATATATGTGGTTATGATAAGGAGTTAAAAAAAACCTTGTATTTATTTTAGAGGTTGATTCGGGGAAAAATAATTATAATCCTAAATACGTACGAACAATCCGTCTTAAGTGACACCTGAATACATACAACAAGGATAGGCGTCCTTTCTATGCCGAATGAGAAGTCATGGCGGGTTATTCTCCCGGACAATTAACTTATAGAGTATACAAGTTTCCATTAACCATTATATCAAACTAAATAATGGGTTGTTGGTCAAGAAAAAGATCAATATTGGGATGAACGCATGCCTACAGATTTAATTCCTTCACAGAGAAATTAAGGCAGACCTGTCTCAGTTAATTCCTTGAACGGCGAAATTCAGGCATACCTATCTTGGCAAGAGTAATGGCTTAATCAATGCCTTGATGTATGGATACCTGGCGCATCATGGAAAATAATTTTACATGATGTGGTGAATTGGTGGACGTAAACCCGAGTTTGGGGCGAACCACATACATTTGTGTTTCCTTGGTATCTGTGTCAAATGTTCTTTTCTTGCATTATGCTATGTGCTCTAATGGTTTAAATACTTGGCATCATAATGAACTCCGTTTTTATTTTAGTATTATTAAAACACTGTGACGAAGAAATGCTGCAAGGTTATGTAAATGTTGAAGACCGTCAATAATCAAATTTAAATACTAACACCAACAATATATTATGGTTCTGAGATGTTGTAAGGTATGCTAAGGTCCAGATTAAGAGTCTTCAGGTTATTATATACTTTCAAATTGTGTTTTTATGGGTACTATGTGAATTGATGTTTTACTATCAGACATGAGAAGATTAATTGGAATGTTTTGCATGTACGGCATTAGGTCATGAAGTTTATGACCCTCATTATAAGAAAAGGAAGAATGCCATGTTATAGTTTCAAGGTAAAATTCAAGAAGTGCTAAGCCTAAAGATTGTACTAAAGATAGATACATAAAGGGTTTTCCTTAGTTTCATGGAGGTACTCAAATATGTAGGTGTTATCAATAATTTATCAATAATGTAGGTATAACTTCAAGGCAAGATGGTAACAATAGTTGAGAATGTAACAGTGGTTTAGTGAGGAGGTGTCATTTTCGCAAAGGGCACATTTATTAGATTGTTATGTTTGAAGAATTGGTTATTATCTTGCTTGTTACTTTAAACATATTGGGATTATGGTGATTAATTTTTTTTGGATAACATAACTCTTAACTCTCCTTGTCTCCAAAGGAACTAGCCACGATGATTGTTTAAGTAAATAATGCGAAAGAAAATTTACCACATCTTCTCACATACTACCTTGAGGTAATTAGGGGCTGCTACAACATCTAGAAAATTGATTGCAAAACTACATGTTTGGTTCGGATGGGGAGGATGGAGGAAAAATGTTATACGATTGTTTTTACAATGCGTATATTTTGACATTATTAAAGTTGATTGGACATACTTCATTGAAATTCCTGGTAAAACTCCAACACTAACATGTTTGACTTATTTTGTAGTAACAGTGAAACGAAAAACATTACCCCTTTTTGCATGCATAACAGCCTTGAGGTCTAAGGGGTATGTTGCAGATGGTATCAGAGCGAGAGTTGAAATGCTCGGGCCGATTGGACTCAAAATGCTTCCACATATTTCTTTTTCACTAACGATTGATGTTTTTCTCTATGATAACAGAAAATCAACAAGTTCACATTGTTCAGCCAATCCAGGTACCTTAAGTTGTACCCAACGTAAATGTTTATTGAACTTGTAGTTGTGCAGGAGAAGGAGGAACCTCTTCTGAGATCACAAAAGATGGTCATTATTCTTTCCACTTCCCGACGATGTAAGTACATAAGTACCTGGATTATTTCCCTGATTTTTCTTTCGAAAGGATTCATGAATGGTTAATACGACTCTTTCATCTTTATTTTAAACTACACAAGTAAATTATTGAAAGGTATAAGAGTCTTCTTAGACAAACTCCTCGTTGGTGAAACTACCTTCTACTATAATAATAAGGTGGGAGTTAAATTGTGTTAATGACATGATGTATGATTCTTAGAATTCCATGTGGATTGTGACGAGTTACATTGTAAAACACAGTGAATAGTGTTGTTAAAAAGAAGCATTTAAAGGGTTACCTAAAGACCTAATGAGTCAAATACTCTGCTGTCCTATATTTGCAATTATTCCACAAGCCTAGTATCCTAGTTAAATAATTTGGTGAACAACCAAATGCAAGTATCATGGCCTAGGTTACTGACATGATCATTGGTTACTTGATCTACTCATCATAACATTTTGGTTGGTTTGATGACAACCATGTCTTACATCTAAAACTAGGCTTATCTTACCCTAAAAGGCTTGTTTCGTGTGTAATCTCTTGGGACATTAACACTGTTGAAGAATATATTTTGTCATCTAAATCATCAAGTATATGAACCTTGAAAGTGAATGCTATCAATCCTCCAACAACTTTACACCTAACATTGGTATCATTTGCTTCAAATCTGAGTTCATTGTCTATTGAAATTTGGTTGATAACATTGACAGTAAACTTTGATTATGTTGGATCATCGATATTGACCTTTTTTGGTTGAATATTTAGATTGAAATCCTTATTTGGCTTCCAAATTAAATCAATTACATAGGCGGGTCAGTGCAAGAAGATGATGGACCTTTAAGATGCAATCCTAGTTTTCAAAAACAACATCATGCTACCAAAAAATACATCAACCCGAGCCTGACATNGGCGTCAATTCTAAATTTGTTTTTGTAGTTGATTGCTAATTGAAATATGATTATTGATGAGTTTTTCTTTGACACTTATTCTCCTCTCTTGCGATTTGAATACTAAGGATCTGATTTAATACTTAAAGAAGGTTTGACACATTTCTTGACCTAGTAGTAAAATGAAGGATTGAAAGTTGATAATGATTTTATGGTTAGAAGTCCATTAATATGGGTATTGAAGTTTTGTATTTTAAGCTTATTGCTTGTTCACTAAAGTGACATATATAAATACAAGTTAAACACTATCTCTTTATGTTCGTGATAATGCTGGATTGAGTGTTGAAATCCTTAAAGAGATAGATTGGCGAATTTATTTCTTGACATTAGTGAATGATGTTATACGCACCGAAAAGTCTTTGTATAGTTGCAAGTGCTAGCTTCATGATTGTTAAGTAAATGAATTCTTAGAAGCATGCTCCTATGGGTGAATGTTCTAGAAATGGTTCCTTGTGCTTGAATTAGAGCTTTTGAACTATCTTATGCTTGATTAAGCTCATGGATGGTATTTTCATTTTGTGGTATTGATCTAGTAGCCAAATAGACTAATTGTTGGAATGGATACTTATTGATATCATATGTCTATTTCCAGAGTCTAGTAAGAACCCTAGAATTGATTCTAGTGCTAGATTGAAGGATCTTGTTGGTTGTCTTATGAATTAAAGCCATTGAGAATTTGATAGCATTGTTGTTGCTTGGGTCATATTGAGATTGGCATTTTTGAGAGCTTATATATGGATTTGATTATCTAAAGATATTGATATTGAAAATAAGAGAGATGGTGAATGTTGTATAATGTTATATGCTAACATGGCAGGATATGCCAGGAACACTATGAGTCGGAGTTGACTGTTAGAAAAATAATTACTTTCGTAGATAATGAGGTTAAGTATGGGTGTTGTTTTACTTAATATAATTGTCGAATCTTGAATTTTACAACCAAGGACTAACTATGGATGATGTTGCTTACATACTAACATTGCAGGCTTCACCAAGATTATGACCATTGCTACAATCGACGTACATTATGGTATATAAATCCTCCTGCATGTGTAAGTTGTGCTCAATTACTCAGAAAAGAGTAAGGAGTAATTTTTCTAAATGATTTATGAGGTTATCTAACTCGTGAATGGCGATTAAAATCGATGCAAATTACGAAACTATGATAATTGATTATTGAAATTTTGGGTTATCAATGAATGCTTTAACTGACCACCTATGGAGTGATTGTAGGCATGGGAAAATTGTGGCCATGAGGAAGGCTAAAGCTCTAGGACTATAATGAGTTAAGAAGATATGAGAAAGATCTCATGTGCATAAAGTTGTAACCATGAGGAATTGGTGATGAAGGTAGTGGATGAGAGCTACCTGTTTTCCCCCGGGCCAGCTAGGGACCATTATGCATTCTGTGGACGACTAGATGTAAGATGTTTTGGTTAAGACTCATTCCACACACATTAAGAGGACTGTCACAAGAGTGGGGGCTCTGTGAAGAGAATAACCTCTAGGTGTTGTGGTGGTGTGCGAGAACGGAGGTGCCTCAGATTGGTGAAGCACCCTAAATAGCACAAGAAGGAGATACGAGGGTATCGTCCTTGTGTTGGGTAGCTTGAATTGGTACTTGATTACTGTTAGCAATTGGAGTGCTAGGATGGAGGACATCTAGAGAAAAAAATAATGACAAAGCGCCCTGAATAGCACAAGAAGGAGATACGCCTAAGGAAGGGTATCGTCCTTGTGTTGGGTGGCTTGGATTGGTACTCGAAGTACTATTGTCACTTGGAGTGCTCGGATGGAAGAGATTTAGAGAAAAGAATAATGTTGGGAAAAGGTATATGCATTACAGGTAAACTTGTACCTATGAGGTAATATGTTCATTTATTGGCAAATAGAACTGACACGAATATTGGAACCACTGAGGATTATGAAAATTGTATAGTATTTCATTTCTACATTGTCTCAATGTCGATGCTAGTAATCATGTTTTATTGATGTATCAATTGCATTATGAAAATGATTAGGTATTATGGAACCAATGAACACTAGAAAATTGTAGATGGTTACAATGCAAAAGAATCTATGGCTAATGTTTAAGTTGAATTATAATTTTGTATGTGATGTACTGAAGAAAATTGCACTGGACCTGAACATGTTACAGGAAAATTCCAGGTTTTGGGTGATAGCAACTTGAGAAGGTACGAAAAGATCGCAAGGGAACATGATGAAGAGGACAAGGAGAAGAAGAGATGACAGAATGGAAGCAGGAAATTGTTTGAAAATAAGAACACCAAGGACGGTGTTATTTTAAGGGGGAGAGGATGTAACATCCCTCTTAAGAACCCTAGATATTTTTTAAATTCTGATGTTATTATATTCGTCTTCTGGTGATGAGCTCAAGGCCAAGGCCCCACCAGAAATGAGACCTGTATGTATATTAATTGTTTAAGCAGTAAACTTAGGAGACTGAAATCCTGGACGCACCTTAATCAAAGGATAACTGAATCCACGAGGAGAAAAACAATATATATATATATATATATATATAATAATATATGTGCGACTAAAACGATGATGGTGGAAGAAAACCACCAAGGGAAAGGTAAAACGTTTACTCGAGCCTTAGGAATCGAGAAAAGATCAACAACTCCCTTGACGACCCAAACTCCTAATTTATCGACCTATGATAACATGAGTAATAGAGAGACTAGTTACTTCGGTTAACACAATAAAGATCTTTATGATCCATTTCAAGGGAGACATGATGTCTCACCTTACACTCATTACAACATCAAATAATAAATATGAGCTACAAGTTTGAATGATAAAAATAACATACAAAGGATACAACTGATATATATATATATATACATCCATAATAACATAACCATTATCAGCTATGGTGATGCACCCCTTTCTCTCTATATATATTCATAATAATGCAACATTTATGTGATGGGAAATTTGACTTGGCCCAAACAATGAGGCTCTTGTGCATTGTTAATATTATACATATATGATTATGATGGATTGAACATTTTTAATATTATATATGTGGTTATGATAAGGAGTTAAAAAAAACCTTGTATTTATTTTAGAGAATGATTGGGGGAAAAATAATTATAATCCTAAATAAGTAGGAACAATCCGTCTTAAATGACACCTGCATACATACAACAAGGATAGGCGTCCTTTCCATGACGAATGAGAAGTCATGGCTGGTTATTCTCCCAGACAGTTAACTTCTAGAGTATACAAGTTTCCATTAACCATTATATCAAACTAAATAATGGGTTGTTGGTAAGGCAAAAGATCAATATTGGGATGAACGCATGCCTACAGATTTAATTCCTTGACATAGAAATTAAGACAGACCTATCTCAGTTAATTCCTTGAACGGAGAAATTCAGGCAGACCTATCTCGGCAAGAATAATGGCTTAATCAGTTCCTTGGTGTATGGATGCCTGGCGCACCCTAGGGGGGAAGGATACCATTGTTTTCCTTTTTGTTAAATAGACTTGGAAATTCTATGGAAGGGGGGATCCAAGAGTAAAATCACCAGCTTTACTTCGGGCGCGTGGTTTGTTTTTGTGCCCGGCAGATTCCTGTAAGTAGTGCGACTGCATGATGGGTTTGCAGCCGGTTCCCAGCAGAGCATTCTTCTCTAAACATGATATGCTTGAAGGGGATCTCGCCTCTAATGGAGGGATTCAAACTGTTGCCTCATCTCCAAGGTATGCATTATTATCTGTTTAAATAAAACAAGTATGAATCTCTCACTTGGATAGCATTCGGGCTGGGAATATATTTGCCTATTGATTTTGGGAAAAATCACATGTACATCGCAGCTATGGTTTGTGAGATCTGTATTAACCCTTGTAAGTAAACCCAAGAGAGGCAAGAACCTTGTTGTTATCTGCTCGTGCTGGGTTGGGATCCATGTTTCCTCTTTCAATACGATTCAATCTGAAATTGCATAACAGGAAAAATGAATCCAATTAGTATCTCCGTCGCACAACTTAGTAGAAGCAAACCCGATGACAACGCTTTGCAAGAAACACCATTTCCAGATCGGGTGGAAGTTCGTTCAGTTTTATTTTTGGTTGATGGCCCTTGTTGGTAATCGACTTTCAACTTGTCAACATCGCATGGGACTTCCACCTGTCCTTACACTTTGAGATACTCTGCGTACGCCAACTACTAAGAATGCGATGTGTCTCTTTTAACTGCGTTCTTCCTGAAAACTGAACAGAGAACAGGCTGCGATTTTTCTTGGTTATAGACTATGTTTTGCCTTCTTATTAACTGAACATAGTTAGACTTCCTTTTGATATCTGAACATAGGTTCAGGTTGCGATGTGTTTGAACCGGTTGGGTATTAGAACACAATGTCATTGGAATAGCCCTCTTTAGCTTGATACATATAAAAGCTGAATGTTTTGATCTGCCTTTTCAAGTATGCATTTTCTAATTATCCTTTATTCCTATAGGTTAGAAATTATATCTCTATCTGCAACTTTATCGAATTGGGTAGTTGGATGAATAATAGCAAGACCATTGCTCAGATTGTACATGTTTTTAGAACACTCCATATTCAATCTTATGCTATTACTATTACCATATATGCATTTTGTTTTTACATGAAGGCATGTACCATATGAGTATGAAGACCCTAGGAATTAAGGGAATTAAATAGTCCATATTATTACATAGAGATAGGCATATCTTTAATCTATGGAGTTAGTACTAAGTTTCAATATAGAGCTTAGTTAATTTGCTAGATAATTTTCCAAATTGCCTTCAAGAACAAATAAAATGGGCACCCTCATCGGATAGTCCTGCTATGGGTTCCAACATAATTGGGGATGGGTTTGGATCGTTCCACCTTGTTTCCCCACATGGGTTCAGCGAGAATCCAAGCTATAAATATAAAAAAAAACTATGATATGTCTAAATGACTTGAAAATAGACATAAAGAAGAAACTGCGATGTGTCTTAACAATTTGAGAATAGATTTAAGGTCGAATGTATCACACTAGGGTTGGAATGCTCTGTGAGGAGTTTTGGAAATGTAAACAAAAAGATCTTTGTTGCCAACAAAGTTGTTGCTAATTGTAACCAGCCCCTTTGGAAAATAATTTTACATGATGTGACGAATTGGTGGACGTAACCCTGAGTTTGGGGCGAACCACTTACATTTGTGTCTCCTTGGTATTTGTGTCAAATGTTCTTTTCTTGCATTGTGATATGTGCTATGATAGTATAAATACTTGAGTCATAATGAAGTCCATTTGTATTTTAGTATTGTTAAAAGACTGTGACGAAGAAATGCTGCAAGGTTATGTAAATGTTGAAGACCATCAATAATCAAATTTAAATACTAACACCAACAATATATTATGGTTCTCAGATGTTGTAAGGTATGTTAAGGTCCAGATTAAGAGTCTTCAGGTTATTATATACTTTTGAATTATGTTTTTATGGGTACTATGTGAATTGATGTATTACTATCGGACATGAGAAGATTAAATGGAATGTTTTGCATGTATGGCATTAGGTCATGAAGTTTATGACCCTCACAATAAGAAATGGAAGAATGCCATGTTATAGTTTCAAGGTAAAATTCAAGAAGTGCTAATCCTAAAGATTGTACTAAAGATAGATACATAAAGGGTTTTCCTTAGTTTCATGGAGGTACTCAAATATGTAGGTGTTATCAATATTTTATCAATAATGCAGGTATAACTTCAAGGCAAGATGGTAATGATAGTTATGAATGTAACAGTGGTTTAGTGACGAGGTGTCATTTTCGCAAAGGGCACATTTATTAGATGGTTATGTTTGAAGAATTGGTTATTATATTTCTCATTACTTTAAACATGTTGGGATTATGGTGATTAAAAAAGTTTTGATAACATAAATCTTAACTCTCCTTGTGTCCAAAGGAACTAGCGACGATGATTGTTTAAGTAAACAACGCGAAAGAAAATTTACCACATCTTCTCACATACTACCTTGAGGTAATTACGGATTGCTACAACATCTAGAAAATTGATTGCAAAACTACATGTTTGGTTCTGATGGGGAGGATGGAGGAAAAATGTCATACGATTGTTTTTACAATGCATATATTTTGACATTATTAAATTTGATTGGACATACTTCACTGAAATTCCTGGTAAAACTCCGACACTAACATGTTTGACTTATTTGTAGTAACAGTGAAACGAAAAACATTACCCCTTTTTGCACGCATAAGAGCCTTGAGGTCTAAGCGATATGTTACATGAAGAATAGTATGACAATACTTCCAAAGAAAGAAAGAGGCCTCATACACACTCTAGTTATGTGATACTTTTGAGTGACATCATTGATGCACAACCTTCCAGCTATGAATAAGTAGACAAGAAGAAAGGGAAGGAGACTATGATCAAAGTATACAAGTTCAAGAAGAATTATGTCTCGGATGCGGTGTCGAGACCTGAAGGGAAGTCCGTAGTGTCTTCCATATGGATCTACAAGATCCAACTTGCAACGGATGGCAACGTCGTGGGATACAAGACAAGAAAGAAGGCATAAATTATGAAGAGACATTTGCACCAGTGACAATTCAAGTATATGTAGAGAAGCCACTAGGAGTTGAGACACATGATAGGAAGAATCATGTGTGAAAATTAAAGAAGGCCTTGTACGAGCTCAGAAGGCACCCATGGGATATAAAATGCAGTTACATAAGGCTCTTGAAGATCACCTAGAGTGATGAAGATCTTAACCCTTGCCACAATATTGAAGATGAAATCCTATAGAGGATGACAAGCTCATGAACGGGCGCGAGAAGAAATTTTCATCAAAGTTCAAGATGGAGGATCTTAGTGTCTAGTGACCCTAGCACTAGTGGAAAATGAGAGATTAATGACCACGAGACCAAAAAATTTGGTCACCGCTGCTTTTTTAAAGGGATAAATGACCAAAATTGATAATTTTAAGTGAGCTAACTAAAAACGACCAAGATAAATTACCACTTTTGGTCATGGGATAAAAACCAGCTAAAAACGACCAAGATAAATGACGAAATTTGATCATGAGATATCTTGACTACAAATGACCAGATTACAATTGGTCATTTATTTGGTCATTTTTAGTTGTGCCACTCCGACAAGGGAAAAAATTACAAAATTGACAATGAATTTGTACAATTTACTAAATTCTAACATTGAATCCATGTGCAGTGTTAGAATTTAGTAAATTATATCCCCCTCATGTGTCATAGCTCAGCTAGTGGCACTAATTTACCTATTATAATCAAGAAATATTTATACACTAGTGTCACTACTCAACAATTAACACCAAATTAGTGTTATTGATCATGATGACGTCCTAGAGAGACACCAAATTGATGATGTGTTGATGATCATCAAGAATGTGTCATGTTCAGAATGTCAATCCACCTTCGGTCATTGAGGATATTCTTGTCCATTTCCATTTGGGACTAACAGATGGAACCCTCATGTGTTGCAAGGGCGTCGAAGCCACAAAATCCATCGAATGAGGGTCCAAACATGCCCTTAAATATATTTAAATGAATCGTTAAACTAACATAGACCAAATTACACTAGTTGTTCAACTCCAACTTAGTTGCGTATAAAAAAATTTATAGTATTAAAACATATATTATATTGCCAAGAGCATGGTTTAATAACAAGCAATGAGATGAGACATGTTAAAAACCCTTCATGGACACTATTGTAAATGTGACTTTGTATATATAAAAATTATCTCTAAAAAAATTATACTAATACGTTATAATATATACATTATATTAAATATCTTAAAATAATTAAATTTATAAAATATAATAGTACATAAATAAAAATATAATATATAACTATAGATTAGTTAGGATATACAAAACAAAAAAAAGAAAAAATATAGTAAAAAAACTAAATGCACTATAACAAAACTAGTGGAAAAGAGGGTGTTTTCGTATCATTGTTGGAAACAATTGAAGGCTTTGGTGTGAAGGGGGTTTTGAACATATGCTTTGTGTTTGCATGAATTTCTCGAACATAAATTACACAGTGAACCGAATCGGTATTGGATTTCTCTTCTCCAACATGTTCCTTTGTCTCGGCTTCTGATCTCGACATTGGCACCCATGATACTCCTCTTCTATTTTTCTTATAGTGGGTGGGAGGTAGGGTTCAATCATTTTATCACTCTCTATTGAGGCTGAAGTGTATTCAACAATATATGCATAACATGGGGGTTCATCACACAAGGTTCATTCTCCTAGCGGTCTCCTGGCGGACTATTCTCATGGATTACAGGAAACAAATCTAAATCTCTCCATTCCATGGATTCTCCCTTGCTAGGTGTGATTCTCCCACCTAAACTTCCAGTCAACAAAGACCATCATCACAACCCTTCCCAATGGTCTCAAAATTGCATCTGAAGGTTCTTTGGTATGTTTTTCTCCATAATTTATTTATTTTAAAATTGCTTCTAGGAATATACCCCGAGTCTGGGTTGCACTAACATATATTTGAGTTTCTTCCTTCCAACAATGGAATTTAAACATTTCTTCCTTCCATTAATGAACTTCAAAAATCAATCTTTTTTTATTCATATTCAGATATTGTTTGGATCAGAGCCCAATTGCATTGATTGGACTGTATGTTGATTGTGGTTTTGTTTATGAGACCCAATTGTACAACATGGAAACTCACCTTCTAGAATGAATGGAGTTCAAAACCACAAAGAATCAAATCCATGACATTACACAGCTTTCAAATTGCTAGATTTTACATGATTGAAATATGATTTATGAAATTTGAGATATTTTACATGATTGGAATTTGTAGAATGCTCCTTTGGGCACAATTAATATTTTGATTTACATTTTAAAACAGATCTCAAATTTATAGCTGAAATAAATTATTTGGAACTATTCTATACGAACTTATTATTTTGATGGAACTTTAATGACGAAAGTTCAGTGTAGGCCCTTTAAACCATGAATACAAAATAAAAATAAGTTATTATACTTTCATATATGCAGTATGTCATTGTAATGGATTCAACATTGATTTCCTATTACTTCATTTGACTACTTAATAGTTTGTATCTTACTTTTGCACTGTAATCAAAGTTTTTATAATTCATGATTTTATGCATTCATATTATCCAAAAAGGAATTTTTCATATTTGTGTTTCATCCGTTATCATAGGAGCAATGATGAAATGCTCGGTTTCTAGAAAGAGCATTTAATTTACATTTACTTCGATATATTTCTATGCCATACTATCTCTGCCTCCATTGCATCACCCTCCACTGCCTCTTATTAACCTCCCTTCATTATCTCTGCTTACAATGCACCACCCTCCACTATCTCTTCCTCCAATGCATCGCCATTTTGTTCATCTATACACCGCCTTCATGACTATATCTTTGCTTACAGTGCACCACACTCCACTATCTCTTCTTTCAATGCATTGTCTTTGTGTTTATCTATACATCACCTTCATGACTCTATGCAATGCTTAATTAATTGTCTGGACATGTTTTCCATGGTTTCAATTTGGGAACTTAGTTAGTTGGATCCAGACTAACCAAAGTATAAATACATCCTACCCTAGATGCTCTATGTTTTTGTTTTGCTTAGTCTTCTCCTCCTTTCCATGGGGTACCACTATCCCATACACATGTGAATGGACACTATATCTTACTCAGTCAGCAATAGATCATGCATCGATTGGATAAACTGGCTATGAAACTAAAACAGGTTGTGTTTCTTCAATTGTTCCCTTTATGGAACTACTATCTCTTGGTAAACTAGATATGGAACTTGAGTTGCATCTACATCCAATGTTGTGGTATATGGCCCTTACTCTTTACTAGGAAAGGACATTGGATGAGGCTATGGCCCTTGATCTAGAAATGAATTTGGACCTGAAACTGTGAGGTAAACATTCTGCATATTCCCATAATTCCTCATGCAACAAACAACAATATATTCCTCCTTGACAAAAAGATACAAGCAACGTATCTATCTCACAACTTTCGCAATCTCTCTCTTAAAGCATAATGTGTTGTGATACCATGTTGAATACATAGTCATAAGACAATGGGTGAATCCATTGTGATGATATGATTTCTCTCTCTTAACTACTGCATTATATACATTATTTTGTTAGTAAGTAATATTTGTGTTTCTCCTTACAAAAAATTATATTTCACATTATCAGAAGATGTAGAATATATTTTCGATTCCCTTCGACAACAACATCTGAGATGACAAATCAATATCTTATTGTGAATAAATTTGAAAGAAATTCCTATGCAATGAAAGGAGCCTTACACTTAATTCATGTTTGTTATTAAATATATTTATTGATTCTTGCATTTTTTAGATATTTTCACTAATTTGTTAGGGAGCTGTAGAAAAACCCATAACTCTTCATCATGCAATGCCAAGTTAAAGAAACAAAATTATGAGCATGCCATACAAAGTAAAATACAAGAGAGAAATTTTTAGTCAAGAGATCTCGGTCAATACATAGGAAGGAAATAAAATGTATTTTGAGCTATCTTATAAGTATTATTTCCTAATTGTAGTTGGAAAAGGAATTACAATATAGAACCTAGCTTATTTGCATTGAACAAGATTTATAGCTTTTTCTTCTAAACTTATTAGATAATTTTTTATTTTGTCTAACAATTTTGTAGATCATAATGTCCTTGAGAAACAATGAAATATCCAAAACATCTTTCCCACCTATCTAATTCCAAGTCTACATATAACAAAATGAATAAATTACTCAACAACTAGATCAAGATATGTTGGGAGAAGACACATAACTAAAAAAAGAATCTTCCCTCAACCTCAAAATAAAAATATTTGTAGATAGACATTGAAAGATAAGGAATTATTGGTCACTGCAAAATTGCAACTTTGCAATTTGTTAGTCCTATTTATTACATCTTACAATTTGACATTTTTAATTATTATTAAAAATTACTTTTATTTGTTAATTGCTTGAATATGTGAATATATAAGAGAATCAACTTTCCTTAGATATTATAATGCCAAACTTTACAATTATGCATAATCACTACTACAATAATTAATATCCAACTAAACACAATATACTTGGATCAATGACAAAAAAGTTGGTGATCAACACAACATAAATTATATAAAGGAAACTTATTTAAATTCAATATTCATCACAAGCTTTAAAACATTTATATTTTTTCCAAACTAAGGAAGATAATAACATGTTGTATTAAGCTATACAAATATTGAAATTCCAATTATAATGCATCATTGATCAATACATAATCAAATCTATCATACATCAACTATCATATTTGTTTAAGTAAAAGAAATAAACAATCTGGAATCCCCACATTATCATATCACTAAATGTGATATACATCTGACCAACTGTATTTATCCTCTAAAGGGGAGGCGGAGGGACACTATTAAAAGTTAGTTGTCCCTTAAAATTATATTACATTTTTCTCTTATATGGGTGTTATTCTTTTCTAGGTGTACATATCACTTTATTTTTGTAGTATTGTGGTGACCAAGTGGTGTTGTTGTGTATTGGGTTGCTATCTACATGGTATTTAGACTTGAAATATTGTTGTGTATCAGGTCACTTTCTACATGGTAATTAGACTTGCAATTTTGTTGTATATTGGGTTAATATTTTCATGGTATTTAGACTTGAAATTTGTGATTCTTCTATTTTAAAGAATGAATGTCCACTACAATTGTGTACCCTACTTTGTAGTATTAGTAGAAAAAAGTGTTTAACTACAAGAAAATGTTATTCTATTTAAAGACCAACACTAGAGAATTAAATAATAATATTTTTACATTTTATCTCTAAGAATGTTAGAACGTAGTATTAGTTGTATACAAGTAGTTGTGATGATTCACTAATTATCGAGGATTTTGTGCATCATTCAGCAATACATAATCCAAGTTATCATAGTTCAACTATCCTATTTGTTTAAGTAAAAGAAATAAACAATGTGGCATCCGCACATTATCATGTCACTAAATGTGATGTAATACATCACACCAACTGTATTTATCCTCTAAAGGGGAGGTGAAGGAGTGACACTATTAAAATTAGTTGTCCCTTAAAATTATATTACATTTTTCTCTTATATGGGTGTTATTATTTTTTAGGTGTACCTGTCACTTTATTTTTGTAGTATTTTGTTGCCCAAGTGGTGTTGTTGTGTATTGGGTCACTATCTACATTGTATTTAGAATTGAAATATTGTTGTGTATATGGTCACTATCTACATGGTATTTAGACTTGTAATTTTGTTGTATAAAGGGTTAATATCTGCGTGGTATTTAGGTTTGAAATTGTGTGATTCTTCTATTTAAAGAACAAATTTGCCACTACAATTCTGTACCCTACTTTGTAGTATTAGTAGAAAAAAGTGTTTAACTACATGAAAATGTTAAACTACTTAAAGGCGAACACTAGAATAAACTAATAATATTTTTACATTTGATCTCTGAGTATGTTAGAACGTAGTATTAGTAGTATACAAGTAGTTGTGATGATTCACTAATTAACTAGGATTTTGTTTAGAACATGTTCTACTTTAAGTGTACATGAAAAATATGAAGTGAGTACATAGTCATCTTGGAAATTTTATTAAGTCAAATGTGAATCAATTTGCTAAGTTTTTATGATATGTGACTTAGAAATATTCTACTATTTTTGAATTTATTGATAGAAATAATTGTGTGCCCTCCTATTCAGGATCATTCTATAGTGAACTTTAAGGGTATTTTAATAAACAATGACTTAGTAACAATGGAACCATAATAAAAATTGGTAAATGAAAGAGTAATCCCTCTTAAATTGAGAGAAATGGTGGTCATAATCAAGAAAAAAATCAGGGGCAAAATTTAGCCCATGGGCTATTTTTCAACTCTTTAAAAAAAATGGAAAATGTATGTACGAAAAGCACAAGCATCTTCCCTTTGACTACAAGAGCATTGGAGGAGTTTTCTTGTGGTTATTTTTCTCCTAAATGACAAAGAAAGAGTAGTGAGAAAACAATGAATCCAAATGGTTGTTGCTTGAAATCTATGTCTAGGCTAGTCCAATATGACCTAATGGGTTCACTCAATACTTGTAGGTCATTAACCAATGACATTCTTCTAGGTCACTAAAATACAAGTTTGGATTCTGTTAAAGATGATATAATAGTGACATTCAAGCAGGTGTTAATACTAAGCTTATATGGATAGAATTAGCTCATCTTTATGTTTAATAATGGAACTCTTCCTCATGGAACCTTGAACTTAAATATTATCTAAAAAGTGGTTGTGAACGATGTTTGGTATTTTGATTTCATTAATTTTTTCTAGCTACTTACAATCTCCCCTTACGTAAATAGTAGTTTATTGAGTAGTTTACAAGTATCTTTGGAAATTTATCCCCTACTTAGCCCCAATGTGTACTTCTTTTCTAAATAGATTATAATCCTACAAGGAACATGATAAACTTAAGTTCATCCATCAATGCTCAACAATCAATATCCAACAAAGAGAATCATCCACATCCCTCCAAGAAAATAAATGACTTGAAAACATATTAAAATCCTAACATCATGATTTATCCAACTATGCTAACATAGGATGTTTTGTATATAAGAACATTTTCTCTAATTTGTAAATTCATGAGATTACAACTTTTGGACAAGACCTTGTTAAACAATTATAATGAAATTTGAAATCTAGAAAGACTTAGAACTCTCTTTCCCACGAGACTAAAGGAAGCTTCTTTAGGTTTCTTATTTCATATAAAATCCATGAGAGTGAGAGTAAAAGAGAAAGTGAGAAAAAAAGAAGAAAGAAAAATACTAGGATTTATTGTGTTTCTGAGAGTGGAAGTGGAAGTGAACACAAAAATGCGAGAAACATAAAGAAGGACAAAGATCGAGATTTCTTTTCATCCTAAGAGTGAAACTAAAGCTAATACTGATGCCAGGAAAATGAAAAGCAAGAGAACGAAGTAGCAGTACTTTTGTTCAATGAAACAATTTAGCTGAGGCTATATTATTGAAGCTCGGGAATTGAAAGGAATGCTACAACTTCGTATTTTTTCTATTGTAGTTATAAAAATGATGAGTTCCTACTTTAGAACCATTAATAGTGTTTCAAAGGAATCAATGATTCTTTGGTTAATTATTATTTTGAGTTGAAGCATATCCGATTAGACCATTCATTTTTCCACCTCTAGTCAACAACTTAAATCAATATCTTATTCTTTCGATTGAGTTCCAATTTACTCCTAGAGTGGATTTCTAATAGAATGGTTGGTTTGAAATTTCTACATTTAATGTTGGATTTCTAAGAATGGCTTTTATTTCTGTCGAATTTACTACATTATGCATTTGAATATATTTGAACACTTCAAAACATCACACTTTCTATACAATTGTAGGTAGCTCAAAATGAGCATACTTTATATAATTTTGAAGTTTTATGCAGTTGTTCAATTATATTGTCTAATGCTACAACTTACAATAAATTTAGAATCTTTAAGTTCCCCAATATAAATCACCAAGTCTACAACAACTAGATTTTAGTTTCCTTTTCGATCTTTTACACGTGGACTTATTATTGCACCTTCTTTAGGCCATTGCTAGATTTTAGTTTCCTTTTCCATCTTTTACATGTGGACTTATATTATTGCACCTTCTCTGGGCAATTGCTAGTATAAATTTATATAAGACTTAGATTTAAGTTCTATACCATAGTTGATTTATATGACAACAATTTCAACAATTTCAAAATTTATGTCTTACTGTGTTGTTTTTCAACATATCTTTCCATTCTAGAGGATCTCGTGAGGTAAGTCCTGCGATCTTGTTTTTTTCTCTCTATTTTCATTGCTTCGTCCCTTTGTGAATTATAAACCAGGAGTAATCAGGTGCTAGATGTTTCTTGATTCATATAATGGCCGCAAATCTTAGATCTGATAGAGAGCAAGGCAAATCGGCTTTGGAGGCCAAAATGAGAAGATCATAGTATAGTTTAGTTAAAGATGCAGTAGAGTGTTCATTCGGGAGAAGTTTGTCTATGAGAGATGAAAGCTCGTCTCTTTATCACAATGTAATTGCCCCACCCAGAATGAGTTCTGTCGATATAGCCCCGCCAAGATATAGTTCTGTAGACTTCGCCCCACCCAGGATGACTTCAATGGAAGGTGTTGATCCACCTAGGTTAAGATCTGCTGACGTTGCCCCACACAGGATGAGTTTCACTACAGAGAACTATATATTGGGTGGAAGGCCTTCATTCGCTATAGAAATTGAGCGGGCAGAGAGCAGTGAAGCTGCTCACCCAACTATTTCATTTAAGCTTACCGCCCAGATGGCCATATCATCTGAACCTGGAGATACCTTCGACAAGAATTTGAAGAGTGCGGTCGATTGGACTCTGGAAGTGGAAATGTGAGGGCGATTGTGCTTACAGACAATAAGATATTCAGCGCCTATACCGACCATAAGATCCGGGTGTGAAGTCGGTCAAGTTCCAGTAAACGGAATAGAAAACGGAATAGAGCACCCAATAGAAGATGAAATGCTCATTGAAAAATGAAACATATAATGGAATAGAGCCGAAATCCAATCTGATCTAGGTACAGATCGTCGCACCGACAGATCCGCTGAATAACATATTATTACCCCCTGTTGCCAGAGATAGAATTGCATGTTGTGGGCCGCCAAGGATTTGTGAGGAAGAGTATCGTTCTTTCTCCCAGCAAACTATTCGACCGTTGGAAGTTCCTGTGAGTAGAGAAGATCCATTCGCGTTCAGAGTAAGAGATTTAAGGGGCCCCATCCCGTTTTCACAACTAGGGCCGCCTTAACCGCGTAGGGTTGTGAGGAGCATATGCGGCGACCGCCCAAAATTTTTTCTCCAAATCTTGACCGTGCAGTCATCTGATCTAGTGAAGAACAATCCATTGGGACCTACTATAACGGCGTTGACCGCATCGTCGTGAGTATCAATAGTTTCAATGCATTTCAGAACTGATATTCTCCATGATCCAGAATAAAGAAAATCATTTTGGTGGGCCAACGAAGAAATTGCTGCAGTGTGCTACATAGACTGAGCATTTTCTTGACCATCGATGTATAGTATCCATGAAGGTCGGGATCATCGCCAGTCGCTTGTGAACACTGGGACTGGAACTTGACCGACTCCACACCCGGATCTTATGGTTCGTATGGGCGCTAAATACCATATCATCTGTCGAATCCGGTGTAGAGATTCCCATCAGCAAATGCCAAAGAGAATATGTGGACATCTGGGCGGTAAGATTAAATGAAATAATTGGGTGAGCAGCGTCACTGCTCTCTGCCCGCTCAATTTTTGTAGAGGATGAAGGCTTGCCACCCAATATATAGTTCTTTGTAGTGAAATTCATCCTGTGTGGGGCAACGTTAGCAGAGCTTAACCTAGGTGGATCAACACCTTCCACTAAAGTCATCCTAGGTGGGGCAATTACATCGTGATAATGAGACGAGCTTTCATCTGTCATAGACAAACTTCTCCTGAATGAAGACTCTGCTGTATCTTTAACTAAACTATACTCTGATCTTCTCATTTTGGCCTCCAAAGCCGATTTGCCTTGCTCTCTATCAGATCTTCTAAGATTTGCGGCGATTATATGAATCAAGAAACATCTAGCACTTGATTACTCGTGGTTTATAATTGACGAAGGGACGAAGCCGATGAAAATATAGAGAAAAAGCAAGATCGCAGGACTTACCTCACGAGATCCTCTGGAAAGGAAAGATATGTTGAAAAACAACACAGTAAGACATAAATCTTGAAATTGTTTTGATATAAATCAACTATGCGATAGAACTTAAATCTAAGTAGCATAATGAGTTCTTATATAAATTTAAAAGTATAGTGTGAAACAAAAATATTGAATGCATTAATTTACTACATAAATGGCCAAAGCCTTGTTGTATTTATAAAATAACATGTTAAAAACAAAAATCAAACTTGAGTTGTAGGTAAAAAGGTCAAAGTTGGATTATATTTAAAAAGTAACATGTCAAACATAAAATCTTAAAAGTTGGGTTGTTCTAAAAGAATGTTGAAAACCCTAAACTATCTTTAAAAAAGTAACGGTGGGTTGTATTTAATTGTTAAAAAAAAAGAGTAAAGCTCATTTGTATTTAAAAAGTAATATGCCAAACATGAATGTTGAATCTTGAAAATATATTGTATTAAAATGTAAATTGTATTTGTTAAATAAGAATATTGAAAACATCCAATTCAAAAATGCCAAAGTTAGACTATATTTAAAAATGAACATGTCCAATATGACTATTTAAAGCACCTAACTATTTTGAAAGTTGAGATACATTTAAAGAACACCTAAATGTTGAAAACACCAAACTATCTTAAAAAGTGTCAAAGTTGGGTTGTTATTAAGAAGTAACATGTCAAACAAAAATGCCGGAAACACCCAACTATAACATGTCAAAATTTTATTTTTTTTAAAGTAACTTGTCAAACAAACATGTTGAGAACACCAAACTATCGTTTAGAAAGGTCAAAGTTGGACTATATTTAAAAGGTAACATGTCAAACATAAATACTGAAAACACATAAGCATCTTGAAAATTGGGATGCATACACAACAAAGGTAAGAAAAAAGAATGTTAAAAACATTAAACTAAGTTAAGGAAACATTAAACTATCCTTAATAACAGTTAAAATTGAACTATATTTAAAAAAGTAAGATGCTGAAAGCATATAGCTATCTTGAAAATTGCAGCAACTATGATGAAGATCAGTATTCAATTTTCATTTCATGATATTGTATGGCTATGCATTTGTTTATATTCAGTTGATGTGTTATGCTTGTTTGACCATTTTCGTTTATACTACCGAATTGCACATGATAGGTAAGAAGTCAATGATGTTGTACAACATTCCATTACTACTTATCTAGATTAAAACCTCTTTGCTCGCATATTAGGAGTAGTACACACTCTTAATAAAATTAGTGTAGAATGCATCTAGAAGTTATTGTATGTATACATGATATGAATGAATGTTGTAGCATTGGATAAAATAGTTGCATGGCTATGTGACATATATTTGTCACTATTAATAAGTTTTGGAAATTATGATATGTTTCTAATCCTGCAAATGATCTTGAATTGTAGATCATTCCAAAGAACAAGTAACAACAGTTCAGAAGGGGAACTTGAAGCTTCCCAGGTCAAAGACACCATAGCGAAATAAAGAGCTTCAGAAGAACATAAAGAGAACGGTAGATCCACCTCGAGAGATGAAGACCACCTTGGGAATGAGAAATAATCCAAGATGAAGAATATTATGACGATACTTCCAAAGAAAGAAAGAGGCCTAAGACACACTCTAGTTATGTGATACTTTTGAGCGACATCATTGATGCACAACCTTCCAGCTATGAATAAGTAGACAAGAAGAAAGGGAAGGAGACTATGATCAAAGTATACCAGTTCAAGAAGAATGATGTCTAGGATGCGGTGTCGAGACCTGAAGGGAAGTTCGTAGTGTCTTCCATATGGATCTACAAGATCCAACTTGCAGTAGATGACAACATCGTGGGATACAACACAAGAAAAAAGGCATAGACTATGAAGAGATATTTGCACCAGTGACGATTCAAGTATACGTAGAGCAGCCACTGGGAGTTGAGATACATGATAGGAAGACTCATGTCTGAAAATTAAAGAAGGCCTTGTACGAGCTTAGAAGGCACCCATAGGAGAGAAAATGTAGTTACATAAGGATCTTGAAGATCACCTAGACTGATGAATATCTTAACCCTTGCTACAATATTGAAGATGAAATCCTATAGAGGATGACAAGCTCACAGATGGGTGCAAGAAGAAATTTTCAACAAATTTTGAGATAGAGGATCTTGGTGTCTAGTGACCCTAGCACTAGTGGAAAATGAGAGATTAATGACCACGAGACCAAAAATTTTGCTCACCACTATTTTTTTAAAGGGATAAATGACCAAAATTGATAATTTTAAGTGAGCTAACTAAAAACGACTAGGATAAATGACCACTTATGGTCACGGGATAAAAACCAGCTAAAAACGACCAAGATAAATGACCAAATTTGATCATGAGATATCTAGACTAAAAATGACGAGATTACAATTGGTCATTTATTTGGTCATTTTTAGTTGTGCCACTCCGACAACGGAAAAAATTACAACTTTAACAATGAATTTATACAATTTACTAAATTTTGACACTGAATCCATTTGTAGTGTTAGAATTTAGTAAATTATAGCCCCCTCATGTGTCATAGCTCAGCTAGTGACACTAATTTACCTATTATAATCAAGAAATATTTATACACTAGTGTCACAACTCAACAATTAACAGAAAATTAGTGTTATTGATCATGACGACGTCCTAACGAGACACCAAATTGATGATGTGTCAAGGATCATCAAGAATGTCTCATGTTCAGAATGTCAATCCACCTTCGGTCATTGAGGATATTCTTGTCCCTTTCCATTTGGGACTAACAGATGGAACCCTCATGTGTTGCAAGGGTGTCGAAGCCATAAAATCCATCGAATGAGGGTCCAAACATGCCCTTAAATATATTTAAATGAATCGTTACACTAACATAGACCAAATTACACTAGTTGTTCAACTCCAACTTAGTTGTGTATAAAAAAATTTATAATATTAAAACATATATTATATTGCCAAGAGCATGGTTTAATAACAATCAATGAGACGAGACAAGTTAAAAACCCTTCATGGACACTATTGTAAATGTGACTTTGTAAATATAAAAAAAAAATTCTAAAAAAATTATACTAATGCGTTATAATATATACATTATATCAAATATCTTAAAATAATTAAATCTATAAAATATAATCGTACATAAATAAAAATATAATATATAGCTATAGATTAGTTAGGATATACAAAACAAAAGAAAAGAAAAAATATAGTAAGAAAACTAAATGCACTATAACAAAACTAGTGGAAAAGAGGGTATTTTTCTATCATTGTTGGAAACAATTGAAGGCTTTGGTGTGAAGGGGTTTTTGAACATATGCTTCGTGTTTCCATGAATTTCTCGAACATAAATTGCACAGTGAACCGACTCGATATTGGATTTCTCTTCTTCAACACATTCCTTTGTCTCGGCTTCTGATCCCGACATTGGCACCCATGATACTCCTCCCCTATTCTTCTTATATTGGGTGGGAGGTAGGGTTCAATCATTTTATCACTCACTATTGAGGTTGAAGTGTATTCAACAATATCTGCATAACATGGGAGGTCATCACACAAGGTTCATTCTCCTAGCGGTCTCTTGGCAGACTATTCTCATGGATTATAGGAAACAAATCTAAATCTCTCCATTCCCTAGATTTTGCCTTGCCAGGCGTGATTCTCCCACCTAAACTTCTAGTCAACAAAGACCATCATCACAACCCTTCCCAATGGTCTCAAAATTGCATCTGAAGGTTCTTCGGTATGTTTTTCTCCATAATTTATTTATTTTGAAATTTCTTCTAGGAATATACCCCGAGTCTAGGTTGCACTAACATATTTGAGTTTCTTCCTTCCATTAATGAACTTCAAAAATCAATCTGTTTGATTCATATTCAAATATTGTTTGGATCAGAGCCCAATTGCATCGATTGGACTGTATGTTGATTGTGGTTTTGTTTATGAGACCCCATTGTACAACATCGCAACTCACCCTGTAGAACGAATGGAGTTCAAAACCACAAAGAATCAAATCCATGAGATTACATGGCTTTCAAACTGCTAGATTTTACATGATTGAAATATGATTTATGAAATTTGAGAGATTTTACATGATTGAAATTTGTAGAATGCACCTTTGGGCACAATTAATATTTTGATTTACATTTTAAAACACGTCTCAAATTTCTAGCTGAAATAAATTATTTGGAACTATTCTATACAATATTATTTTGATGGAACTTTAATGATGAAAGTCTAGTGTAGGCCCTTTAAACCATGGATACAAAATAGAAATAAGTTATTATACTTTCATATAGGCTGTATGTCATGGTAATGGATTCAACATTGATTTCCTATTACTTCATTTGACTAGTTAATAGTTTGTATCTCACTTTTGCACTATAATCAAAGTTTTTATAATTCATGATTTTATGCATTCATATTATCCAAAAAGGAATTTTTCATATTTGTGTTTTGTCACGGTTATCACATGAGAGATGACGAAATGCTCAGTTTCTAGAAAGAGAATTTAATTTACATTTACTTCGATATATTTCTATGCCATACTGTCTTTGCCTCCATTGCATCACCTTCCACTGCCTCTTATGAATCTCCCTTCATTATCTTTGCTTACAATGCACCACCCTCCACTATCTCTTCTTTGAATGCACCGCCTTTGTGTTCATCTATACACCGCCTTCATGAATGTATCTCTACTTACAATGCACCACCCTCCACTATCTCTTCTTCCAATGCATTGCCTTTTTGTTTATCTATACACCGCCTTCATGACCCTATGCAATGCTTAATTAATTGTCTGGACATGTTTTCCATGGTTTCAATTTGGGAACTTAGTTAGTTCGATCCAGACTAACCAAAGTATAAATACATCCTACCCTGGATGCTCTATGTTTTAGTTCTACTTAGGCTTCTCCTCCTTTCCATGGGGTGCCACTATCCCATACATATGTGAATGGACACCATATCATACTCAGTCATTAATGGATCATGGATCGATTGGATAAACTGGTTATGAAACTAAAATAGGTTGTGTTGCTTCAATTGTTCCCTTTATGGAACTATTGTCTCTTGGTAAACTAGATATGGAACTTGAGTTGCATCTACATCCAATGTTGTGGTATATGGCCCTTACTCTTTATTAGGAAAAGACATTGGATGAGGCTATGGCCCTTGATCTAGAAATGAATTTGGACCTGAAACTTTGAGGTAAACATTCTGCATATGCCCATAATTCCTCATGCAACCAACAACAATATATTCCTCCTTGACAAAAAGATACAAGCAACGTATCTATCTCACAACTTTCGCAATCTCTCTCTTAAAGCATAATGTGTTGTGATACCATGTTGAATACATAGTCATAATACAATGGGTGAATCCATTGTGACGATATGATTTCTCTCTCTTAACTGCTACATTATATACACTATTTTGTTAGTAAGTAATATTTGTGTTTCTCCTTACAAAAAATTATATTTCAGATTATCAGAAGATGTAGAATATATTTTCGATTCCCTTCGACAACAACATCTGAGATGACAAATCCATATCTTATTGTGAAGAAATTTGAAAGAAAATTCCTATGCAATGAAAGCAACCTTACACTTAATTCATGTTTGTTATTAAATATATTTATTGATTCTTGCATTTTTTAGATATTTTCACTAACATTAGAGGAAATTTCAACTCTAAATGGGCCTTTTAACTTTAATTCAAATTCCATGTCATCATATGTTAGCCAATGAAATTGCTTTAAATTTGAAATACCGTATAGGTCTTAAACACTTTTTTAATATAAATTTGGGGATAGGTATCATAAAAAAAACTACTTTTTTTGTTTGTATTTTCGACATATCTCCCCATGCTTTTACTCAAATTTCGATCAGGAGAGCTCGTTGGATCTATAATTAAATTCCACACCAATGAGTACCCACTCGGCATACTTTTGACGGACCCCTCAACCCGAAAAACAAGAAATACCTGAAAAAATGTGATGATGACATCATCATCACATTTTTTTAGGTATTTCTTGTTTTTCGGGTAGAGGGGTCCATCAAAAGTATGCCGACTGGGTACTCGTTGGATGCGGAATTTAATTAGGAGGCCCATTTTGATGTGAAATTTCCCCAAATGTTTTTTAGGGAGTGTAACATCCCCCTTGAAGTTTAATGTATATTCAAGCAAGTGGGGGTAAAATTTCTCCTTTTACTTTCTCCAATAAGTAACTTATATGTAATCACAAAATTATATACTCTACTATCATCTTTATCTATTTATCTCAGCAAACTATAACTTAATTAAATTGAGCTCTACCAAGTAGTAGACGAGAGAGCTATGTCATTGACCACACAAGTACATGATTAATGAAAAACTATACTTCAAATATAGAATCACATTTCGCTTATGTTTAAGACTTGTCAAACTATAACTCAGACTATTACATTGATACATAGACATATCTTGTTGAGAATAGATACAACCCTTACAAAAGTCGCAAGGCTCATCTTTCAAGGAGATAACACAAACACATTGACCCTTTTTTTTTCTCATCGTCCATGCTTTCTACAGCCCGAGGACACAGCACAGCTTCGGCAGCCATTGCTTGAAATCATGAAACCTCAACATCAATGTTAGAACTATATATATATATATATATATATAATACGAATTCAAGAGTATCACAAGATAAATCCATGTACGAAGTCAACTGTTTAAAAAAGAAGTTCGTAGGGAAGCGGATTCTTCTCTACACTTGTCCTTCGAATGTTGTTCCAGCATTCTTACATTATTGGCAGCACTCCTGCACCCACCACTATATCTATATCTTAACACATAGATTAGTACTATAACCAAAAAGAGGAAGTTTATGAACAAGCATTTTACATTTATAAACAAAATCTAGCTAATAAAGATGCTCCTTTCAATGTGGCGACTGAAAAGGTGTGCATGACTTTCCTCCAAACCGTAGGCCCTACTTGACGTGTCTTTATCCATGTAAGGCCACCCCGGAGCTGGGTGACGAATCCACTAAGGCGAGGTTATCAACAAGAACCCCTATACTCAAATAAATTATGTTTCAAGGGATGAGTTTTGTTTCTTTAACACACATAGGTTAAGAAATAAAAGAGATACCTTTCTGCCTCTTATAATCATGATGATATTTATGTAAGCGTTTATTTATGTATCACATTCAAAAAATACCATCTACATAACTAGAAAAAGGGATGTGCTCAATGTTGAACATATAATAAAAACATTTCCATGAAACAACTATAATATATACTTATATCTGCAATACCAATCGATGCAAAAAATTTAGGGATGCATGCTTCCTTCACTAAGCAAAATATGAATGCAGGCCCCAGGAATCAACAAAAGTGGTGAAAAATTCATGTGGCCTCCCACAAGGGTCTCCAATAAAAAGTTAATAATTAATTAAGCTGAAGCACATCTAGCTTTGCATTGGATACCCGACAGGGAAAAAGAATCACCTCCAAAGATATTTTCTCATGCTGCACCCTTACAATTTTCATCATTAGTAACATAAAGTATTAAAACAAAAAGGTGCAATAAACTACTAAAAACAAGTTGGTGCAGCACTATGCACTCTAAAAGTCGCCCCACTATCTATGCAAATTAATGTCATGATTTGTGGCCTTAACTCTAATGTAATACTTCATAATGTAATGAGAAGGGAAAACGCTCTCACTGTTACCAGGAAAGGTTATAAAAAATTGTTGTTTGTTTCTCCTTTAATACAGCAAGATTTCCTTAGAATTGAAGGAAATGACATGCTAGTACTCCCATAAAACAAAAGGAATTTCTCCAATAAAACTTTCAACATAAGGAAACATTTTAACACGCTTACGGGCCAAGGATTTCCCCCTTATGTAGCCGCAACACAACTATACTATCGCAGGCATAAGAGAGACCGCGACAGAGAGGTAAGGGGTGAAGGAACAAAATTACTCTATGCCAAGGGATCATCCTGGGATAGGGTTCAACCCAGGGTTGCGACAGGTCACTGGGTCGATATTCCTTTGAAAGGTTTCCCTATAACTTGTCATGCACAAATATAAACCAAAGAAATAGAGGCCCGTCAATTAAACAAAACATAGTCAACTCGTTACAGCCTGCCATTCATAAATAAGAAAAGTGCCCATCATCTAGTTGCAGGTACACTTCTGGGATTTAAACGGAATTCAAAGGTATTTAGGCAAGTTCCTAGATCAATCGTAGGCCCTCATAAGGAAGTTCCAGGTCTAACAACTCTTTGGTTATTGATGCATATATTATTATTGCCCACTGATCTTAGAAAAACTAACAGATGATTATCTTCTGAACACAGAGCAAACCACCATTTGCGTAGAGTTCCATTCCTAAACACAAGTGGAAGGATTAATAGAATCTACCATTTCCTATAGGTAAAATCCTACAGAGAACAATTTGAAGCAGAACGAAAATGCGATACAATCCTTCTGAAATGAAATCTACTGATTTGAATGCACATGCAGAATGCAACCACTAGTTAATGTTTTCAGATAACTCAACGTAAATCCTTAGATCTAACATGCAATAACTAAAAATTCCTACTCAGCATGATTTGTGAAATGCCGATGGATCTATTACAAGTTTTCACAACAAAAGTTATACCTCAATAACTCAAATCTGAGCATGTCATGATTACACTTAGAAAAAGAGGATCTACACATGCCTAGGACATACACACAAACACACACATACATATATATATAGAATATGCATACAACCATCAGATATGTACCAAATATATCTTTACATCACATTTATACTGGGAAAACCCATACAACCCTTCGACTCAGGCACGATTCAATGGTATACAATGCAAATGTAATTTCCAGATTTCATCAAAACACATATATACAATGTATTCTGCCCTTTGAGCAGACTCACAGGCATACAGGCAAAATAAATGTATAACAGATTTCGTTCTAGATGAAGGCTACCAATGAAACATTACCGAGACCACAGAGTTGCGCGGACTGTGATTTTTATCACATATGCTTCGACCGGGGTTCGGCACCTCATTCCATCCTCCCATGACCCACAGTGGAAGAAAACTATATCAGGTTCTTACATCCGATAAAAACAGTAAAGGCCAGGGCCAATTCTTCTTGAGAACTGTGTGTCCTCTCTTGTGGTTTACCTTTTAATACTGCGGTAATTTTTCTCCGTTATCTCCCTCCATCATGTGGGATTAAACTTAATATACTTTCCCTTTAAGGCACATACAACTTACGTCCAACATAGATCTATATCGTGAAAATAATATTAGCCTAAGTCATAGTTTTCCCACTAACTTCCCAAACATTCGTCCATTTATGCTGAAGGTTTTTACCTAAGGCCTTAGATCTTTATAACTTGTATTTAGAGGTAACCAATCAAAAACCTTAAGGGTTTTCAAAACAAACAAAAACAACAATTAAGAAAATGAATTATAGACAACGATAGATATCTGTAAGTATAAAGAGATATATCTTCCACTATAATTCCTTGCTTCGATATAGTTAATCAAATTATTCTTAATTCATGTTGAGAAAAGTAGATCCCCTTTTGAACATATACGGATCCTTTTAGAAATTCACGTCCTTTATTAATTAAAAGGAGAGCCATTGTTTTCAAGAAAAACTAAGTAGTTTTCCATTAAAATAATGAGCATCTCTTATGCATATATAAAAGGATATATATACTGAAACTATCTATCAAATTATTCTTAATTCATGTTGAAAAAAAGTAAATCTCCTTTTCACCATATAAGGAGTGTTTTAGTAATTCACGTCCTTTGTTAATTAAAAGGAGTGCTTTTGCTTTCAAGAAATACTAAATAGTTTTCTAATAAAATAATAAGTATCTCTTATACCTATATATATGGATATAATGAAACTGTTGAGAAAAGTAGATCTCCTTTTGAACATATAAGGAGTCTATTAGTAATTCATGTCCTTTATTAATTAAAAGGAGTACCTTTGTTTTCAAGAAATACTAAATATTTTTTCATTAAAATAATCAATATTTCTTATGCCTATATATATGGGTATATATAATGAAACTATATACATAGTTATTTTTTTGAGGTAAAATCTAAAATGGTTAGAAATAATTCAATAGAGGAAAAAAATTAATAAATGTGTCTTTAAATACCCAATATTGTGTCTTCCTTTCTCTCTCTATATAAAAATGTGCTCTCACCCGTAATTTAATGAGTGTGTAAACTGTCATTACTTATGGTAGTTGGCTTTCTTTCGCTACATTATCGGAATCATAGTGAAACCACATTACATTTTACTGGATCCCCAAGGATTCGGTAACCATTAGCCTCTCCCCCTAGTGGATTTGTCCCCCAATGTCGTTTTTAGTCGCACACACTTTTCAGTTTCCTAGCATTTAAAAAATTCATCTATCATTTGATGAGGCTAGGATGGGTACTTACAGTGTTGTTTTACTTACTTTTATGTGTTTTTAGGTCGAGGTAACAAGAAGATGTTACATCCTTTCCCCCTTGAAGTTAACATCGTCCTCGGTGTACCTGTTCGCCAAGCCTTGTCCTTACTTCTTCTTTAGGTCCTCGTTTCTTTCTCATTCTTTCGGAACAAAATCCTGCTTTTTTGTTGTTCTTTAACCTGTTCTTTGCAGGGTATCACAAGGCCTGACTAGAATATCATCACACTTCAATGGTCAACATAAGAATGCATGCACATAAACCACTTTTTATTGGCAATCTTTAGGAGGCAACTTACTATTTTATATTAATAGCATTGCATAAAAATGTTTTTAAGACATCAACCTGAAACATAAACATACATTGTCATGCCTATTAATATGGACATTGACTGCAATGTATTACTCAAATTCAAACATTATTTAATTTTATCATTCACAAGGTTCCAACACTCCTATTTATCTTATTCACTAATAGATCAACATGTTACTTCATAGGAATTAATTTGTACTTACAGCGCATCTACCTTTTCCAGAAACCTGCGAGTGACTTTCTAGTCTCTTCTCATGTCCTTTGATCGAGCAAGCACTTCAAGTGCTAATAGTACCTCGAGTACTGATCCAAGCTACCCAACAGAAGGACGATACCCTTTTTCAGCCATATCTCCTACCTGTGCTATTCAGGGTGCTTCACCAAGCTGAGGCACTTCCTTACTTGCACACCATAACACCTAGAGTTTATTCTCTTCATGGAGCCCCCACTCTCATGATAGTCCTCTCACGCAGTGGGAATGTGTGCAGAAGGAGTCCTAACCAAAATGTCTTATACTTAAGCGTCCCCAGAATGCATATTGGTTCCTACCTAGCCAGGGGAAAATATGTACCTCTTGTACATTTTCTTTAACACAACATTTCTTTGTAGTCAACAACCTTATGCGCATGAGATTTCTCCTTTAACTTTTCACAGTCATGGAGCCCTGGTTCTCTTCATGGTCATAGTTCTCATGCCTACAACAACTCCATAGATGATTAGTCTCCATCAGTACCTGTGAAAATGTATATATAACAAAAGGCAATGGTCTTTATGTGTGCATCCCAATCCTTATGATTTACTTTGCACCAAAATTTTATGTAGAAGATACATTAAGTAGTTGTATTATTGCTTACACCCAACAACTATAATATTCTCATCCTACCTTCACTCAGAGTTCACTCATAACAGCATTCATAGCTAATTAGCAACCTCTTGTAAAGTATTTAACATTCACTTTTTCATATTTAATAGTTACACCCAAGGTAGCACTTTCAAACTCATTTCTCTCACCATTCATTGTTATGCTTAACAACTAACCATCCCCAGGTTCATTAGTTCATGAACTATGATGATAGAAATTTAGCTTAACAATACATAACATAATTCTTAAAGTATATCCAAGGTTGTATTTAACATCCCCAGCATAAACAATACATCAGGAAAGATTCTAATTAATAAAAAGAAACACAAATAAAGGGTTTGTTTTGACTATCAAGATATTTTATTGATCATGCAAATAACCATAAGTCAAGCCGAAGTATATGAGAAACTAAATCAGATCTACTTACCTGAATCCAGGGGAAACACACTTGGAGAATCAACTCCTCCCAACCATAGGAGGCAGCAACTCAACTGTTTGCTCTGCTCCACCCCCAAGATGGATCACCAACCATGCACCAGAACAGCAAGTAACTTCCTCGGCACTCAATCCTCGAGTCCGTAACAAGCTACAATAAGAAATCTTCCACGCGGACTCTCTCTCAGATTCTGTAACAAGCTAAGCGATGGACTTATGAAACGGGAGAAAAACTCAACACATGCATTCACAACAAAGTTTCTCCATGCACAACACGGCATCCCGTGCTATTCCAGTGCACTCATATATATAGATTTTGCCCAAGTCTTATGCCACCCCAATCAAATCTCCAATCAGATCTCTAAATCCCTATGATTTAGGATCTTGTCGGGTTGTTGAGTTTTGGATTGGATTTGATTGGTATCAATCAGTCTAGCTTGCTTACACATGTTCTTTGGTGCCATGGTTGGTGTACCCTCATGTAGTTGAGTTCTCCAAGTGTCATTTTCTTTATTAATAAATAAATAAAATGTTTGTTTGTGCAAATGTTATTTCAGTCTTTGAGTTTTATAACTCATTACATAATAAAAATAATAATTTTTCAAAACATGAAAAATAAAAGTAATGTCATGGGGGTATTACATTTCTCCCCCCCTTATTTTTAACATTGTCCTCGGTGTTCTTTTCATTCTGAGCTCCCTTGCTCATTTTGGAACATGGAGGGATATGCTTCCCGCATTTTATCCTCCATTTCCCAAGTTGCCTCTTCAGGGATGAAGTGCTTCCGTTGCACTTTTATTTGAACGATGGCTCGATTCCAAAGCATACGTTCCTTCCTGTCTAGAATGCAGAAAGGTTCGGTCTAGAACTCGCCCTCGGGTTCTACCTGAATCACATCCCAGTCAATTATATGAGTAGCATCATGTATATATATTTTTTAACAATGAAACGTGAAATACACCGTGCACTTTTATAGTAGGCGGAAGTGTAAGTTGATAGGCTACCAGCCCTATCTTAGCTAACACTTCAAAATGTCCACAATACCTTGGTGCCAGCTTGGAACATCTTCCCAAACTCAAAGAACTCTTCTTTGACTTTACCTTTAGATATACGTGATCTCCAACATTGAACTCTCTTGGAGTTCATTTTAAATCCGCGTAACTTGGGCAACTTTTAAGTTTTGTTGTACCTCTTTGACAATATTTTTGGGTAGTGCAATCAAGCAATGCTTCAATGCATACATGTTTTCTTGTAACCATACTTTTTCCTCTTCCACATACAAGAAGATAAACATGTTAATCATTATTTGAAGATTCTAAACATTTTACATATCACCCCAAGCAGATATCGACATCTTACCAATATCAGGAACATGCTTATTATGTCTTCTTCATATCATTATAGGTTCCAACTACAACTCAGTTAAGTATTAAGTATCATTACAATGTCCGTTCCAATTACATGCTATAAAACTTAACTAGTTATTACCATATTTAACCCTTACATATTGGGAGGTAAAAAGCAAAAATATCATATTATCTATCTTTAGGTACAACTCCACTCTTCATGCATTTATGTAAACATTTCTATTTATGTACACACAAAATAAACACAAAACTTTGCATTCAAAAAGTCAATGCTTCATAGAGTATAGGAAATACCTGTGTGTATGCAAGTCCATTAGGTCGAACTAATATTAGCCTCACATCTAGTTCATTTATGCAATTTTTTTGAATCAGACTTATAAACGTAAACTGTGTTGAGGAACTTATGTTACCTAATCTAAAATATTTTTAATCTTCCATAATAAATCATTTGATTTATAAAATACAAAGTTCATCCTCCATTTTAAAATGTCAAGGATATTCTATAAAACAAACAATCATCCATTATAACAAAACCAAAATAAGTAATAGAAAATTTCCTTAAATGCCAACATGTAACTAGCTCACAGCTTTATACAACATTGCACCTAATAGATATGAGCTAAACAACATTACACCCAATAAATATTTAAATGCTCTTTTAATGGAATCATATAAAATGTTTTTTTTTTCCTTTTTATAAATGCATTCTCTTTTCAATCCTATAAAAAGTGGTATTTACTTTTCATCAAATCTAAAGTGGTTAAAGTACACTCCCTTTTACAATATAAGGGCCATTTCTTTTCTTTATATATATATTATTTCTAAGAAAAACATTTTCAAACATAAAATCAACAATCCTTTACATTTAACCAAAACTATTTCACATTCCTTTAACCCCGATAAGCTTATATTTATAATGGATCAAGGAACATGGTACACAATTCTTACTCTATCTTATGCAAAATACATGAAAATAATTATTCTTTAACCCTTTAGAAGAATTACATATAATAAAGTATGTAAATAACTCCACACACACATATATATGTAAAACCAGAATAATAAAATCTTTTAAGTTTAAACATTGCCTATATTATGTAAATACATATGAAGAGATACGAATATCACATGACTCCTTTTTTTTTCTCAAATATAACTATTAGCTATTTAATAGACATACTTTCAAAAATGAAATGTTTCCCCTAATAAAAGAAAAGGTAATTCAATAAAATGTAAATAAATAAAAGTAATTCAATGTAATGTAAGGAGCTTCTAAAATAAAAAATAATTCAACGTAATGAAAAAAAGTAAAAGATAATTGAATGTAATGTAAGGAACTTCTACGCTTCTTTATTGTAGACACATATCTCAAAGAAAGCTCTTCCACGTGGACTCTATTTCCCACAACATTCTAGTGAGCTAGGATACTATAATGCCTACATGAGATATATCCTTGAAAGTACAACAACTAAAATCATCCTATCATCATTCCAAAATTAGCCATTGACTTGAAAATTTTATTATACTTCTTTTAAGTGTATGTACCCAAACCATGTGAAACTCTTGGTGAACCACATTTAAAAAAAAAACATGTGAAACTCTTTTTCCAACAATTTAGTTATTGATCTGTATATAAATATGCAATAAGGTTATACTCTAAACACTTCGGCTGGCAACAAGTTGCACATTCCACAGTCACAAGCAACAGAAACCACTGTAGGTCCATATCAACAACGCCGAGATTGATATATTCATATATAAATTTCACAATTTGCAGGCATGGTCCTACCACCGATATACTATGAGATCATAAATTATATTCATAAACTAATATATATCCATGAGCCGCAACAAATATCATCTACCCATCAACAATTAGATCCAAAATCTATAAACATAAATTCATAAAAGAATGCAATGATTTGTGAACAATACATAACCCTCAACTACTACTTATAACGTAACTAAGCATTATAAGTTTCGCTCCAACTATAAAACTCTATTCTTATTGTGAATAGAAATGTTATTATTCACATATCTAAAATTTGATGCTTTAACATGGAAACACAACCTTCAATAAACCCAAAGCATTCAATCTTTGTTATAGGAAGGAGAATGGAATTAACTTAATGAGTGGAAACAATCCATTTTTATCAAATATATAGATATGTAGTGGCTTTCTTCTAGTAAGCCCCTCCTTCCAACTAATGGATTTTCTTTTAATAAGTATTTATATATTCGTTGTCATATTTTTTTATAAAAGATATAACAAACCTTAACAATAATAAAATATATGAACCTAATCATATTCTAGTAGGCATTGTTCTCTTTTCTTATCATACCAAAATGCATCTATTAATATAGTCATACCAAAACCACTCCTTCCAACTAATTGATTTTCCTTACATAAGTATTTATGTATTCTTTAACCCCTTTTTGATAAAAGATATAACAACATTAACAATAATATTATATGTGCACCTAACATATTCTAGGAGGCATTGTGTTCTATTCTTATCGTACCAAAAGGCATCTATTAATATAGTCACACCAAAACTAACGTTAAGTGAGATCTTAAACAAAAAGAACTAATCCACTTTTAAACTCCATAATATCATATCCATATGTTTTATCTTGAATTCAAAAGAAGTCAATATTATAATGTTTTGTATCTTTTCCATAATATGGTGATTTAATGACACATGTATACCTAACCCATATCAATATCAGCGTAACTATGGTAATCACTTTCCCATTCAGTTCATTTAGTACTGTAAATTACAATTCTCTCTTACGCATATAAAACCCATTCTCTACCCCATACCATGAGTATTTAGTTTAATAAAAAACTTTTTCACTAAAAAATCGATGTAATGATCTTTTCAAAAAAAGCATTCTCTTCTCATCGAGTAAGCATAATTCATTCCTCTCTCATTCAATAGGATCTGTACTATTAAGGTTATTGATCTTTCACCATCAAAATTTAGAATGACTTCCATTTGTGATCTTTTATTTTTGTTTTATGAAATCTGTTCAAGAAAAATGCCCTTAGATACCGGGCTATTGATGGTATTTACACAATCAGACTTTCAAAGGGAATCTATGGGCATGATCCTCAATGTATTATCTTCAACTAGGTTATTGTCCTACAGGGAAACTACACAGGTGCAATTCGCATCGATCAACAAGACTGTAGACACTCGTACCTTATGGAAAATAACCCAACGTAACCACCTTTACCCAAATCGTAAATCACCCATCAGTTCTAAGTCTGAACACAATCAACATGAAAGTATTCTCTATGCAAAACCACAACGAATTCACACAAAACCAAGATGATTTAACAAAGCATAGACTCTGGCATTTTAAAAAAATGACTTAAACAAATCATTGATGATCTCACAAGAACACCACAACCCAAGTTCTTCAAATAAGAATTAAAACGGTTTAACGAGATCGCCAATTATCTCATCACAACATATATCATCGCATTTTAATTCAGGCATAAAACGACTTTAGCCGATCGAAGATGATAGCCAAGGGAAAACACATACAGTTTCTAGGACAAACTGGATCTATGGCAGACATATCTAAACATGTATAAAAATATATTTAACCCTCTTATAAAGCATATGGATCCAACAATGAGCGGGTATGATCATATATATATAAATCTATGTAACCAATTTTCTTCCAGATGATTTTAAAACATTGATAATGCTGATCAAAATATATGTACTGCTTTATCATCTTAAAACACCACGCATCCATTCAGAATGGAGGTGTACCTACCAATCAAATTTCGATAGCCATCCAAACACTGATAGCCCTTCACACGCTATGCAATGCACATAGGCATATCGTATCCCATCCTTTCAATCTTTGTTTCCCTTCAGGGTCAAGGATTTCATCCATATTGTAACAACCCATCCATGGACTGTCCCTGTCCTTTTAACATATAATTTATTTTTGGCTACACAAATCAGATTGAGTGCTTTGAATAGGAGAAACGCACACATAAGGCGATTTGGGAAAAAAAGAGAGAGAGAACAATCCGGGTTTCAAAAAGTTATCTACATACAATAGATCCGAATATTATATATTTAATCCCAGCGATCTAGAATATCACGCAGACTCCGAGTCTTTAAAAATATGTATATACATCACAAAGACACTAGAACTGAAATATATATATTACAGATCAAGAGGCTAAAAGAAAAACCAAGCAGAGTTGGGTTTTCAAGGTTAAGATATATATATATATATAGTACAGGTCTAATGAAAAATGGAAATCCACGCAGAGCTTGGACCTCAGATCTTTCCGTTCAATGTAATGATATATATATATATAATACAACACAGAAAACAATGTTTTAGTATATTGGCAGTCAAAGAATATTTTCGTCTTGTATCCGATCCTTATCAGAATCATCTTTAGCTTATGGGTATCAAGATCTCGATAGGAACATAAAATAATAAACAGTATTTCTACTGAAATCTTGGATGCCCCTATCTGAGTAATATGTAACAATTTCTTTCTACTGATTGACATAAAATGCAAATGGAGAGCTCAAATTGAAACTCTAACAGTCTGACAGAGAAAGGGAAAAAATAAATCCCAAGTGGATGCATGCACAAAGTAAGCTACCTCTTCCCACATACGGAGATGGATGTATACCAAACTTCAATGGGTGAAATGCGAAAGTAAATGCCTACTTATTATTACACGATACATTGTTTAAATTTTCGAGTAAGGCCATAGAGAGCCACCAACATTGTAATCCTTTGAAATTTATTCTTGGCAGAGGTATTATATTTATAGCAGGGGCGTCTCCATTACTTTTTACCAAAATGAAAAAAAGCACACAGGTTAGGATTTGGTAAGAGATAGATCTGGTTAATTCAGATTTCATAGATCGTTGAACCAACTGGAACAATGCTGCATCATTACCCAGTTTTCAGTTTAAATGCAAAGAAATGACTTCCGATAGACAACATTCACCTTCTAATGATGGAAAGAAAACGATGAGCCCTCATGTCCGAGCTTTGAACCTAAAGCTCTGATACTATATGTAACATCCCCAACATAAACAATACATCAGGAAAGATTCTAATTAATAAAGAGAAACACAAATAAAGGGTTCGTTTTGACTGTCAAGATATTTTATTGATCATGCAAATAACCATAAGTCAAGCCGAAGTATATGAGAAACTAAATCGGATCTACTTACTTGAATCCAGGGGAAACACACTTGGAGAATCAACTCCTCCCAACCATAGGAGGAAACAACTCAACTATTTTCTTTGCTCCACCCCCGAGCTGGATCACCAACCATGCACCATAACAGTAAGTAACTTCCTCGGCACTCAATCCTCGAGTCCGTAACAAGCTACAACAAGAAAGCTTCCATGCGGAACTCTCTCTCAGAGTCCGTAACAAGCTAAGCGATGGAATTATGAAACGGGAGAAACACTCAACACATGCATTCACAACAAAGTTTCTCCATACACAACACGGCGTCCCGTGCTATTGCAGTGCACTCATATATATAGCTTTTGTCCAGGTCTTATGCCATCCCAATCAAATCTCCAATCAGATCTCTAAATCCCTATGATTTAGGATCTTATCTGGTTGTTGAGTTTTGGATTGGATTTGATTGGTATCAATCAGTCTAGCTTGTTTACACATGTTCTTTGGTGCCATGGTTGGTGTCCCCTCATGTAGTTGAGTTCTCCAAGTGTCATTTTCTTTATTAATAAATAAATAAAATGTTTGTTTGTGCAAATGTTATTTCAGTCTTCGAGTTTTATAACTCATTACATAATAAAAATAATAATTTTTCAAAACATGAAAAATAAAAGTAATGTCATGGGGGTATTACATTGTACATTAGTTATGTGTGTTATTTATGTGCACATGTATAGGTTAAACATCCGAGGTCCTGTCCAAACTAATTCCTCACATTTCTTTATGTACCCAATATTGAGAACCATACTTTTGTGATATTTAACCTAAATGATCAATCAAATCAATTTGTTTTTGGCTATAACTAGTCATGCATCTTAACAAAACTATCCCATTTCCCATCATTGTGCATATATGCAATCGTAACAATTCGACTGGTATGTACTGATGTATTCAATGCAACTGTTTGTTCCTAGTTTTCATGAAATACCAAATGTAACTAGTTGTTTCATATTTAATATAATGTTAGTATTTGTACCTCTAATACTACTAACATTCATTTGATACAACGTACATTTTTTTTGCATACCTTTTGCATAATCCTAACAATATGTGCCTTTAATATAGTTACCCTTTTGGAATCACTTATCTTCCTAGTTAGATCTCATACATGATAACTTTAGCTACATTTTTGCTAGAATTTTGGGAGTAATGTATTTACTCCTTCCTCAAAGGATCAATTCATCAAATTCCATTTAATAGCTACCTTGTCATCTTCAAGAAGCTACCTTGTTATCTCCAAGATCTTCTACTTCCTTCTTTTAATAAAAGGTACATATAAAGTAAGTTTTACTTATTTTTCCTGACATGATGGGACCTCTAAATCGAGTGGAAACATATCCTCATGAGCCACTTCACATTTTATTCATTGCTAATAGAGAACATAAAAAGGTATAGAAACTTAAATTCCGATTCAACGTGGAAGTTCTAAGAATCCTTTCCAATATATATCAAGTCATTAATGGCTAGTCCAAACTATGAATGTAGGTCCTAAAGGTTACTTCTTTCAACAATTCAAATTCCACATTATTGTTCATTCAATAATTTCATTGACCCTGAGTTTGTTTATGCATACTTATAAACCTCACTAATTGTTTTTTTTTGTGCAACTCGAATAGAGATGAGACAATTGTCTTAGCCATGCATAAAACATATTCGGAAGAAATAGCAACATAGCTATGTACTTACCTTGTTGGGCCTGACATTGAAGTGGAGAAGCTGTTTCAAACTCTCCTACATAACTACAAGGTCAACCAATATGAAAAAAATGCAGTTGCTACATCCTAAGGTACCTGTGTTGTAGATCAATGTGAGCTTGTTGATTCCTGTTTATCTCAAGAAAAGCTTGATCATCAATTATTAAAACAAAATATGTAGGATTCATTTTGAGCCCAAATAGGCCCAAGTGTTCGGACCTTGGCTCTGATTCCATATGTAACATCCCCCTTGAAGTTTAATGTATATTCAAGAAAGTGGGGGTAAAATTTCTCTTTTTACTTTCTCCAACAAGTAACTTATATGTAATCACAAAATTATATACTCTATTATCATCTTTATCTATTTATCTCAGCAAACTATAACTTAATTAAATTGAGCTCTACCAAGTAATAGACGGGAGAGCTATGTCATTGACCACACAAGTACGTGATTAATGAAAAACTATGCTTCAAATATAGAATCACATTTCGCTTGTGTTTAAGACTTGTCAAACTATAACTCAGACTATTACATTGCTACATAGACGTATCTTGTTGAGAATAGATACAACCCTTACAAAAGTTGCAAGGCTCATCTTTCAAGGAGATAACACAAACACATTGACCCTTTTTTTTCTCTCGTCATCCATGCTTTCTACAACCCAGGGACACAACTGTTAAATTTTCATATGCTTAGCTAAGACATCAGTACTTCATTTAATTTTCATAACAAAAGCATATAAACAGGATCACTGAAAGATAGACAAGCACAACCATACAAAAGGAACACAAATATTTATCCTGGGAAAACCCTAAAGGGAAAAACCCAGCAAAAGCTTCCTCAATATAGATGTCCCAAAAAGATAAAAGATAAAAGATAAAACCAGCAAGGAGATCAAAGCCTGATCCTCCTCCTTCTCTAGCTACTTCTCTTCTCCACTAATGCACTACACAAGTGAGAGTGTGTGTCTCAAATGAGAAGCACCACACCTCTATTTATATTCATCCGTTCACTTTAACTAACTCATTCGACACGTAGGCTCGAGTTACACATGTAGGCTCAAGTAACCACATTGGGGTGCTAATGACCCACCTTTACAATTAGCCTGGGACAACCTCATGACTCTTATTAGTTCTTCCAATTAGAAGCATCGAGGTACAATATAATACAAGTGGTTCTCCCGATAGGACCAACGGGGACCACAAAAGATATATATAGAATATTCTTCAAAGTTACAATATTTCAACACTCCCCCTTAATGAGAAGGTTATTCTACAACAACATCGAGAAGGATATTCTACAACAACATCAACAACAACAATAGTAGGAGAGAGATAGAGGACATCATCAGCATCATCAGGGTAACACATCTATAAATCATTGGAAGCTTTTCAACATTATGTAGTCTTCATCTTCAATCTTCAGTCTTCATCATCATTAATACTTTGACTGCTTCAATCAGCAACATCTTCAGCACTTTGACCTTTCGATTAGCAAAATCATCTTCAACACTTTGACCTTTCGATCAGCATCATCTTCAGCACTTTGACCTTTCGATCAGCAACATCATCTTCAGCACTTTGTCCTTTCGATCAGCAACATCATCTTCAGCACTTTGACCTTTCGATCAACAACATCATCTTCAACACTTTGACCTTTAGATTAGCAACATCTTCTTCAGCACTTTGGCCTTTCGATCAGCAACAACATCATCATCATACTCTGATCTTTCAGTCAGACTCATCATTATCATCAGCCTCTGATCTTTCGATCATAACCATCATCAACCGAACATCATCATACTCTAACATCAACTCATCATCATATTCTGATCTTTCGATCACTACGTCGTCATCAACATACTTTGATAATACTGCATCATCATCATCAGGATCTCATCATTATCACATTCTGATCTTTTGATCAGAAACATCATCATCATCATCGCATTCTAATCTTTCAATTAGAAAACATCATCATCATCAGCAACATCATAATCATAAGCAACTTCTGATCTTCCGATCAGAAAACATCATCATCATCATATTCTGATCTTTCGATCAGAGAAACATCATCATCATCAGCAACATCATAATCATAAGCAACTTCTGATCTTCCGATCAGAAAACATCATCATCATCATATTCTGATCTTTCGATCAAAGAACATCATCATCAGCAACTTCTGATCTTTCAATCAGAGAAACATCATCATCATCATATTCTGATCTTTTGATCAGAGAACATCATCATCGTCAGCAACATCTGATCTTTCGATCAGAAACATCATCATCATCATAAAAACATCAACATCATCAAAACATCAACATGATCCTTCCTTTTGGAATTACGGGATTTAGGTCTTTACAGAGTTACCAATGATCCTTCCTTCCAGAATTACGGGATTTAGGTCTTTACGAAGTTACCAATGATCCTTCCTTTCGGAATTACGGGATTTAGGTCTTTATGAAGTTACTAACGATCCTTCCTTTCAAAATTACGGGATCAACACATTTGTGGAACTCAGACAATCCTTCCTATTGGAATTACGGGATCGATCCAATGATCCTTCCTTTCGGAATTACGGTATTTAGGTCTTTACGGAGTTACCAACGATCCTTCCTTTCGGAATTAATAGATCAACACAGATGTGGAACTCAGACAATCCTTCCTATTGGAATTACGATATCAACACATCTGTGGAACTCAGACAATCCTTCCTATTGGAATTACGGGATCAATTCAATGATCCTTCCTTTTGGAATTACGAGATTTAGGTATTTACGGAGTTACCAACGATCCTTCCTTTCAGAATTACGGGATCAACACAGATGTGGAACTCAGTCAATCCTTCCTATTGGAATTATGGGATCAACACATCTGTGGAACTCAGACAATCCTTCTTATTGGAATTACATAATCAATTCAATGATCCTTCCTTTCGGAATTACGGGATCAATACAGATGTGGAACTCAGAAAATCCTTCCTATTGGAATTACAGGATCAACACATCTGTGGAACTCAGACAATCCTTCCTATTGGAATTACGGGATCAATTCAATGATCCTTCCTTTTGAAATTACGGAATTTAGGTCTTTACGGAGTTACTAACGATCCTTCATTTTGGAATTACGGGATCAACATAGATGTGGAACTTAGACAATCCTTCCTCTAGGAATTATAGGATCAACACACGTTCTTGAGTACCGAAGTCACCGGATCCGTTCTGAACCGAAGTTCAAGGATGATACAATCCTACCACATTCACGGGGACCGAGATCTCCAGATAAATTTTGAACCGAGGTTCAGGGATGATGCAATCCACCACTTTCATGGGGGCTGAGACCTCCAGATACATTTTGAATCAAAGTTTAGGGATGATGCAATCCTACCACATTCATGGGGGTCGAGACCTCTGAATACATTTTGAACCGAAGTTCAAGGATGATGCAATCCCACCACATTCTCGATGACCAAAGTCACCGGATCACTTTTGGACATATGTCCCAGGATGATACAATCCCTATTAATTCTCAAAGACCGAGGTCTCCGGGTCACTTTAGGGCAAGTGTCCAAGGATGATACAATCCCACTGCAACATCACTACTCCCCCTTTCGTGGAAGGTCTTTCTGAACCACACCAAGCTTGTCTCGAAAGTGTTCAAACTTTACCCGAGACAGAGGTTTTGTCACCGCATCATCATCCAAACCATCATCATCTACATCTTCAGTATGTGAATACTGAACTATCACCATCTGTATCTCCAGTATGTGAGTACTGAAAGCATCATCACGTCACCATCATCTGCATCTACAGTATGTAAATACTGAAACATCATCTATATCTTCAGTATGGGAATACTGAAATCATCATCATCTCTATATTCAGTATAGAAATACTGAATCACCATCATCTGTATCTATAGTATGTAAATACTGAAACACCATCATCTGCATCTTTATCTTGAATGTAGAAATACCAGATTTCTATGTGTTACGATGGAACACAGGGTTCCCTATTATCACAACTCTCGTTATCACATAGAATCAATGTAGTATCCATCTTCAGTTCAAAGAGACCTGATATCAGCTTCCAAATCCATATGGCTTCACAACTTAGTAGAGCAATCTGCTATGTATTTTGCTTCAGCCATGCTACGAGAAACACTGGACTGTTTCCTGCTAAACCATTAACTCATAGTAGACCCCAAACAAAAGCATCTACCTAATGTGCTTTTCCTGTCTGAGATACTTCTGGCCCAATCTGCATCTTTGTAGCCATATAATCTATACTTATGGCTGCCATCATAATATAAACCAAAGTCTATAGTCCCTTTCAGATATCTCATCAGATGCTTTGCAGTTACTAGGTGAACCCGTATTGGTTGAACAAGATATTGACTTAAGGCATTCATAGCAAAACAAATGTCTAGTACGGTATTTGTTAAGTACATCAATGACCCAATGATCTGTCTGTAATGAGTCATATCCACTAACTCCGATGAGTCATCAGCTAACAGCTTCAGGTTGGAGTCCATGGGTGTGGCCATGACTTTGCATTCCAACATATTGAATCTCTTCAATATCTCTACCGCATACTTTCCCTGGTTGAGAAATATTTCTTCTGAACTTTTCCATACTTCTAGACCTAGGAAAAAATGCATTAACCCAAGGTCTTTCATCTCAAATTATTCTGCTAGTTTCTTCTTGCTTTCCATGATCTGTTTCTCATTTCCTGTCAAGGATAAGTCATCCACATATAATAATAGGATGACAAGTTCCTCTTCTACAATCTTGAGATAAAGGTTAGGATCAGCTTTATTCTTGGTAAATCCCGTGCTCGATAAGAAACTATCTATTCTTCCATACCAAGCTCTGGGAGCTTGATTCAGACCATAGAGGGCCTTCTTCAACTTGCATGCGTGATTCCATTTGGCTTCAACTTCAAATCCTCGTGACTATTCGATGTAAAAATATTTCTCAATCATACCATTAAGGAAGGCTTGTCTTTACTTCACCATGGAAGAAACTACCATGATAGTTATGAAGGAATTGTACCTTACTTCCTGGAGTAAGTGTCTCTTCAGAAATAATTCCCTTTTTTTCTAAAAGAAACCTCTGGCCACAAATATTGCTTTATACTTCTCTATTTTGTATATCCATTTGGAGGATACAATACTCTTTCCTTCTGGTTTGGGAACTATATCCCATACATCATTCTAGTATTCTTTCATCATAACATTTTCCATGAGTTCGTCTTATCAGATCATCAACATATCCTAGTCTTATGCATTCAACTTTGAAGGTTGGAACCCACTTTACTCTTGGTAAAGTCTCGATCCATCAAGAAGTTGTCCATCATGTCATACCGTGTCGAACTCAGATATCTTCTGTAGTCACTCCCCCTGAAGTGGAGTATTATCTTCCTTCTTCATTCTGTACAGGTGGTTCTATGCTTGATATATACTGGTCAATAGAGTATGTCATGTCATAGTCTATTCTTTCTGAGGAAAATCATGAACCTTTCTTTGTACACTTGTTCTTGTAGATCCATATGGAGGATACTATGTACTTCCCTTTATGTCTCGAAATCATATTGTATACATCATTCCCCATGATCAACTGTTACTCTTTGATCATAGTTTCTTTTATAGCATTATTTTCTTCATCTTGAGTTATCTCTCATACCCATGGTGGTCTTCATCCTTTGAGGTGGATCTACCGCTCTCTTAAACTCTTTCTTCCGTCATGGTGTCTCTGACTCTGGGAGCTTCAGATTCATGTTTATTGAATTTTCATCACTTGTTCTTCGGAACAAGTCTCGTCCTTCTTTTCTTGTAGGAGGTTGTATAGGACCTTTCCTACAATTCAAATGCACCAGTTACATGGTTAGAACTATTTCATAAAACATATGCATAACGACAAATTCTTATGCATCATGCAATTATTTAGCCAATACAACATTCATCCATATTTCACAAAAACTTTCTAGATTCCTTCTATCTCTACCATGACATCATTGAGATTGTGCACTAATCCAATATGTCAGCAAAGAGATTTGATAAGTAGCACTGGAGAGTTGTATAGCGCCATGAGCTACTTACCCATCACATGCATATTAGTAGTGTTAATGTAAACAATCTATCATGCATAACACATCAACTAAATACAATCAAATGCATAACAAAACAATATCATGAAATGGCAATTGAATACTTATCTTTTATTTGTTTCATGGGTAGAATCCATCTTGATCATTCAAATCGAGCTGTCCAGTGTACTCATTTTCTGAAAACAGTGGAGGGAAGCTCCCGAAACAGGAAGCCCTAGTTTTCTAATTTCTTCTATAGAAATGCCAGTTACTGTTTCATTGATATCTCCAAAATTACTCCTCATCTATGTATGAAATTTTGCACTAAGGTAACCTCGCATGTCTCTGATCCAACGCCATAGGTTTCATCAGAATTTGTTTCACCAATTGGTATTTATGATCATTTTACCAAGGTGACCTGTTACAGGACTGTTCATAATAGTGAAGTTGTACGGCATTCCATGTGTCACTGGTTCATCTTCGGGTTTTGGAATTTGGAACAAAGAAAGTACAGTCTGTGATATTTATGGAACATCTTCAGGAATTCAATTTGGACCTTTGCAGCCCATGCTACAACAATTCTCCCCAGGTGTCCTGTTTAGGGATGAATTCTTGAAGAGGCTGGAACCCTAAGTTGGAGGGATCATATCTCCCAGAATATAGCAAATCCAAGGCTGAATTTCGGAGACAATGTAAATAAAGATTTTATCTTCGGCCTATGCAATGTTTAACTCCTGATCCTTCGCCAATATTAGGATATAGTGAATGTACCAAAACTTAGCAGTTTTAGTATTTAGGGTTTTTCTAGATCGGGGTCAAACAAGGGTTTGACTTTCCCAGAGTTTCACCCAACCAAATTTCTTGATCCAGGTCTCTGAAATTCGATTTTGACGAGGAGAAAAATTCTATGCTGGGCTCACTCAAAAATTATTCTTCTGTATAAAGCCCTAATTTTCTGCACCAAAACTAAAAATGCTCGGAATCGAATTCCGCTTCGACAGAAAGATGCGCCCTTCAATGGAGAGTCAGTCCAGCCTTATTTTGCTGATTGATCATGGATAGAGACCCAAAAAAATAAGAAGCCATAGATTGTTTAGCTGCACAATGTCTTCTTTCAGGGTGGCTCTGATACCATGTTAAATTTTCATATGCTTAGCTAAGACATCAGTACTTCATTTAATTTTCATAACAAAAGCATATAAACAGGATCACTCGAAAGATAAACAAGCACAACCATACAAAATGAACACAAAGATTTATCCTAGGAAAACCATAAAGGGAAAAACCCAGCAAAAGCTTCCTCAATATAGATGTCCCAAAAAGATAAAAGATAAAAGATAAAACCAGCAAGGAGATCAAAGCCTGATCCTCCTCCTTCTCCAGCTACTTCTCTTCTCCACCAATGCACTACACAAGTGAGAGTGTGTGTCTCAAATGAGAAGCACCACACCTCTATTTATATTCATCCATTCACTTTAACTAACTCATTCGACACGTAGGCTCGAGTTACACATGTAGGCTCAAGTAACCACACTGGGGTGCTAATGACCCGCCTTTACAATTAGAGGGGACAACCTCATGACTCTTATTAGTTATTCTATTTAGAAGCATCGGGGTACAAGATAATACAAGTGGTTCTCCCGATAGGACCATCGGGGACCACAAAAGATACATATAGAATATTCTTCAAAGTTACAATATTTCAACAACAGCTTCGGTAGCCATTGCTTGAAATCATGAAGCCTCAACATCAATGTTATAACTATATATCTATATATATATATCATCATACGAATTCAAGAGTATCACAAGATAAATCCATGTACGAAGTCAACTATTTAAAAAGGATGTGCGTAGGGAAGCGGATTCTTCCCTACACTTGTCCTTCAAATGTTGTTCCAACATTCTTACATTATTGGCGGCACTCTTGCACCCCACCACTATATATATATCTTAACACACAGATTAGTACTATAACCCAAAATAGGAAGTTTATAAACAAGCATTTTACATTTATAAACAAAATCTAGATAATAAATATGCTCCTTTCAATGTGGCGACTGAAAAGGTGTGCATGACTTTCCTCCCAACGCTAGGCCCTACTTGATGTGTGTTTATCCGTCTAAGGACACCCCCGCACTGGGAGATGAATCCACTAAGGCGAGGTTATCGACAAGAACCCCTATACTCAAATAAATTATGTTTCAAATGTTGAGTTTTGCGTCTTTAACACACATAGGTTAAGAAATACAAGAGATACCTTTTCTCCCTCTTATAATCATGATGATATTTATGTAAGCATTTATTTATGTATCACATTCAATTATGTATCACATTCAAAACATACCATCTACCTAACTAGAGAAAGGGATGTGCTCAATGATGAACATATAATAAAAACATTTCCATGAAACAACTATAATATATAGTTATATCTGCAATACCAATCGATGCAATAAATTTAGGGATGCATGGTTCCTTAACTAAGCAAAATATGAATGCAGACCCTAGGAATCAACAAAAGTGGTGAAATATTCATGTGGCCTCCCACAAGGGTCTCCAATAAAAGTTAATAATTAATTAAGCGGAAGCACATCTAGATTTGCATTGGATACCCCACAAGGAAAAAGAATCACCTCCAAACATATTTTCTCATGCTGCACCATTAGAATTTTAATCATTAGTAACATAAAGTGTTAAAACAAAAAGGTGCAATAAACTACTAAAAACAAGTTGGTGCACCACTACGCACTCTAAAACTCGCCCCACTATCTATACAAATTAATGTCATGATTTGTGGCCTTAACTCTAATGTAATACTTCATCATGTAATGAGAAGGGAAAACGCTCTCACTGTTACCAGGAAAGGTAATAAAAAAATGTTGTTTGTTTCTCCTTTAATACAACAAGATTTCCTTAGAATTGAAGGAAATGATGTGCTAGTACTCCCATAAAACAGAAGGAATTTCTCCAATAAAAATTTCAACATAAGGCAGAATTTTAACACGCTTATGGGCCGGGGATTCCCTCCTTATGTAGCTACAACACAACTATACTATCACAGGAATAAGAGAGACCGTGACCGAGAGTTAAGGGGTGCAGGAACAAAATTACTCTGTGTCAAGGGATCATCCCCGGATAGGGTTCAACCCAGGGTTGCGACAAGTCACTGGGTCGATATTCCTTTGAAAGGTTTCCCTGTAACTCGTCATGCACAAGTATAAACCAAATAAATAGAGGCCCGTCAATTAAACAAAACATAGTCAACTCGTTACAGCCTGCCATTCTTAAATAAGAAAAGTGCCCATCATCTAGTTGCAGGTACACTTCTGGGATTTAAATGGAATTCAAAGGTATTCTAGATCAATCGCAGGCCCTCATAAGGAAGTTCCAAGTCTAACAACTCTTCGGTTATTGATGCATATATTATTATTTCCCACTAATCTTAGAAAAACTAATAAATGATTATCTTCTGAACACAGAGCAAACCACCATTTGCACAGAGTTCCATTCCTAAACACAAGTGGAGGGATTAATCAAATCTAGCATTTCCTATAGGTAAAATCCTACAGAGAACAGTTTGAAGCAGAACGAAAATGCGATACAATCCTTTTGAAATGAAATTTACCGATTTGAATGCACATGCAGAATGTAGCCACTAGTTAATGTTTTCAGATAACTCAACGTAAGTTCTCAGATCGAACATGCAATAACTAAAAATTCCTACTCAACATGATTTGTGAAACGCCGATGGATTTATTTCGAGTTTGCACAACAAAATTTGTACCTCAATAACTCAGATCTGAACCTGTTATGTTTACACTCAGCAAAAGAGGATCTACGCATGCCTGAGACATATATATATATATATATATATATATATATATAGATTATGCATACAACCATCAGATATAGACCGGATATATCTTTACATCACATTTATACTGGGAAAACCCATACAACTCTTCGACTCAGGCATGATTCAATGGTATACAATGCATTTGTAATTTCCATATTTCATCAAAACACATATATACAATATATTATGCACTCTGAGCAAACTCACAGGCATACAGGCAAAATAAATGTATAACAGAATTCGTTCCAGATCAAGGCTACCAATGGAACATTACCGAAACCACAGAGTTGCGCGGAGTTTGATTTTGATCACATACGCTTCGACCAGGCTTCAACGCCTCATTCCATCCTCCCACAACCCACAGTGGAAGAAAACTATATCAGGTTCTTACATCTAATAAAAACCGTAAAGGCCAGGCCCGATTCTTCTTGAGAACCCTGTGTTCTCTCTTGTTATTTTCCTTTTAATACTGCTGTAATTTTTCTCCGTTATCTCCCTCCAGCATGTTGGATTAAACTTAATATACTTTCCCTTTAACGCACATACAACTTACGTCCAACATACATCTATATCGTGAAAAGAATATTATCCCAAGTCATAGTTTTTCCACTAACTTCCCAAACATTCACCCATTTATGTTGAAGGTTTTTACCTAAGGCCTTAGCTCTTTATAACTTGTATGAATTATAGACAACGATAGATATCTGTAAGTATAAAGAGATATATCTTCCAGTATAATTCATTCCTTCGATTATAGTTAATCAAATTATTCTTAATTCATGTTGAGAAAAGTAGATCCCCTTCTGAACATATACAGATCCTTTTAGAAATTGACGTCCTTTATTAATTAAAAGGAGTGCCATTGTTTTCAAGAAAAACTAACTTGTATTTAGAGGTAACCAATGAAAAACCTTGAGGGTTTTCAAAACAAACAAAAACAACAATTAAGAAAACGAATTATAGACAACGATAGATATCTTGGTCAAAAACAAAATTATGAGCATGCCATGCAATGCCAAGTTAAAGAAACAAAATTATGAGCATGCCATACAAAGTAAAATATAAAAGAGAAATTCTTAGTCAGGAGATCTTGGTCAATACATAGGAAGGAAATAAATTGTATTTTGATCTATCTTATAAGTATTATTTCCTAATTGTAGATGGAAAATGAATTACAATATAGAACCTAGCTTATTTGCAATGAACAAGATTTATAGCTTTTTCTTCTAAACTTATTAGATAATTTTTTATTTTGTCTTCCAATTTTGTAGATCATAATGTCCTTGAGAAACAATGAAATATCCAAAACATCTTTCCTACCTATCTAATTCCAAATCTACATATAACAAAATGAATAAATTACTCAACTACTAGATCAAGATATGTTGGGAGAAGACACATAACTAAAAAAAGAATCTTCCCTCAACCTCAAAATAAAAATATTTGTAGTTAGACATTGAAAGATAAGGAATTATTGGTCACTGCAAAATTGCAACTTTGCAATTTGTTAGTCCTATTTATTACATCTTACAATTTGACATTTTTAATTATTATTAAAAAGTTACTTTTATTTGTTAATTGCTTGAATATGTGAATATATAAGAGAATCAACTTTCCTTAGATATTATAATGCCAAACTTTACAATTATGTATAATCACTACTACAATAATTAATATCAAACTAAACACAATATACTTGGATCAATGACAAAAAAGTTGGTGATCAACACAACATAAATTATATAAAGGAAACTTATTTAAATTCAATATGCAACACAAGCTTTAAGACATTTATATTTTTGCCAAACTAAATATTATGAGTAGTGGATATCTAAGGAAGATAATAACATGTTGTATTAAGCTATACAAATATTGAAATTCCAATTATAAAGCATCATTGATCAATACATAATCAAATCTATCATACTTCAACTATCCTATTTGTTTAAGTAAAGGAAATAAACAATCTGGAATCCCCACATTATCATATCACTAAATGTGATATACATCCGACCAACTATATTCATCCTCTCAAGGGGAGGTGGAGGGACACTGTTAAAAGTTAGTTGTCCCTTAAAATTATATTACATTTTTCTCTTATATGGGTGTTATTCTTTTTTAGGTGTACCAATCACTTTATTTTTGTAATATTTGGTGACCAAGTGGTGTTGTTGTGTATTGGGTCACTATATACATGGTATTTAGACTCGAAATATTGTTGTGTATCAGGTCACTTTCTACATGGTATTTAGACTTGCAATTTTGTTGTATATTGGGTTAGTATTTGCATGGTATTTAGACTTGAAATTTGTGATTCTTCTATTTTAAAGAATGAATTTACCACTACAATTGTGTACACTAATTTATATTATTAGTAGAAAAAAGTGTTTAACTACAAGAAAATATTATACGATTTAAATACCAACACTAGAGAATAAAATAATAATATTTTTACATTTTGTCTCTAAGAATGTTAGAATGTAGTATTAGTAGTATACAAGTAGTTGTGATGATTCCCTCATTAACGAGGATTTTGTGCATCATTGAGAAATACATAATACAAGCTATCATAGTTCAACTATCCTATTTGTTTAAGTAAAAGAAATAAACAATGTGGCATCCGCACATTATCATATCACTAAATGTGATGTAATACATCACACCAACTATATTTATCCTCTAAAGGGGAGGTCAAGGAGGGACACTATTAAAAATTAGTTGTCCCTTAAAATTATATTACATTTTTCTCTTATGTGGGTGTTATTAATTTTTAGGTGTACTTGTCACTTTATTTTTGTAGTATTTTGGTGACCAAGTGGTGTTGTTATGTATTGGGTCTCTATCTACATTGCATTTAGACTTGAAATATTGTTGTGTATACGGTCACTATCTACATGGTATTTAGACTTGTAATTTTATTGTATAAAGGGTTAATATCTGTGTGATATTTAGGTTTGAAATTGTGTGATTCTTCTATTTAAATAACGAATTTACCACTACAATTTTGTACCCTACTTTGTAGTATTAGTAGAAAAAAGTGTTTAACTACAAGAAAATGTTATACTATTTAAAGGCCAACACTAGAATAAAATAATAATATTTTTACATTTGATCTCTAAGTATGTTAGAACGTAGTATTAGTAGTATACAAGTAGTTGTGATGATTCACTAATTAACTAGGACTTTGTTTAGAACATGTTCTACTTTAAGTGTACATGACAAATATGAAGTGAGTACATAGTCATCTTGGAAATTTTATTAAGCCAAATATGGATCAATTTGCTAAGTTTTTATGATATGTGACTTATAAATATTCTACTATTTTTGAATTTATTGATAGAAATATTTGTGTGCCCTCCTATTCAGGATTATTCTATAGTGAACTTGAAGGGTTTTTTAATAAACAATGACTTAGTAAGAATGGAACCATAATAAAATTGGTAAATGAAAGAGTAATCCCTCTTAACTTGAGAGAAATGATGGTCATAATCAAGAAACAAATTAGAGGCAAAATTCAACCCATGGGCTATTTTTCAACTGTTTTAAAAAAATGGAAAATGTATGTATGAAAAGCACAAGCATCTTCCCTTTGAATACAAGAGCATTGGAGGATTCTTCTTGTGGTTATTTTTCTCCTAAATGACAAAGAAAGAGTAGTGAGAAAACAATGAATCCAAATGATTGTTGCTTGAAATCTATGTCTAGGCTAGTCCAATATGACCTAATGGGTTCACTCAATACTTGTAGGTCATTAATCAATGACATTCTTCTAGGTCACTAAAATACAAGTTTGGATTCTGTTAAAGATGATATAATAGTGGCATTCAAACAGGTGTTAATACTAAGCTTATATGGATAGAATTAGCTCATCATTATGTGTAATAATGGAACTCTTCCTCATGGAACCTTGAACTTAAATATTATCTAAAATGTGGTTTTGAATGATGTTTGGTATTTTGATTTCATTAATTTTTTCTAGCTACTTACAATCTCCCCTTACGTAAATAGTAGTTTATTGAGTAGTTTACAATTATCTCTAGAAATTTATCCCCTACTTAGCCCCAATGTGTACTTGTTTTCTAAATAGATTATATTTTTTTTCCTTCAAACTTGTAGTCCTTTGTTATAGGTTCTATTGTCATAATCCTACAAGGAACATGATAAACTTAAGTTCATCCATCAATGCTCAACAATCAGTATCCAACAGAGAGAATCATCCAGATCCCTCCAAGAAAATAAATGACTTGAAAACATATTAAAATCCTATCATCATGATTTATCCAACTATGCTAGCATAGGATGTTTTGTATATAAGAATATTTTCTCTAATTTGTAAATTCATAAGATTACAGCTTTTGGACAAGACCTTGGGAAACAATATTAATGAAATTTGAAATCTAGAAATACTTAGAACTCTCTTTCCCACGAGACTAAAGAAAGCTTCTTTAGGTTTCTTATTTCATATAAAATCCATGAGAGTGAGAGTAAAAGAAAAAGTGAGAAAAAAGGAAGAAAGAAAAATACTAGGATTTATTGTGCATCTAAGAGTGGAAGTGGAAGTGAACATGAAAATGCGAGAAACATAAAGAAGGACAAAGATCGAGATTTCTTTTCATCCTAAGAGTGAAACTAAAACTAATAGTGATGCAAGGAAAATGAAAAGGAAGAGAAGGGAGTAGCAGTACTTTTGTTCAATGAAACAATTTAGTTGAGGCTATATTATTGAAGCTAGGGAATTGAAAGGAATGCTACAACTTCGTATTTTTTCTATTGTAGTTATAAAAATGATGAGTTCCTAGTTTAGAACCATTAATAGTGCTTCAAAGGAATCAATGATTCTTTGGTTAATTATTATTTTGAGTTGAAGCATATCCGATTAGACCATTCATTTTTCCACCTCTATTCAACAACTTAAATCAATATCTTATTCTTTCGATTGAGTTCCAATTTACTCCTAGAGTGGATTTCTAATGGAATGGCTACTTTGAAATTTATACATTTAATGTCGGATTTCTAAGAATGGCTTTTATTTCTGTCGAATTACATTATGCATTTGAATATATATTTGAACACTTCAAAACATCACACTTTCTATACAATTGTAGGTAACTCAAAATGAGCATACTTCGTATAATTTTGAAGTTTTATGCATTTTTTGAATTATATTGTCTAATGCTACAACTTACTATAAATTTAGAATCTTTAAGACCCTAATATAAATCACCAAGCCTACAACAACTAAATTTTAGTTTCCCTTTCCATCTTTTACCTATAGATTTATTATTGCACCTTCTTGGAGCAATTGCTAGTATAAATTTAAATAAGACTTAGGTTTAAGTTCTATCGCATAGTTGATTTATATCACAACAATTTCAAGATTTATGTCTTACTGTGTTGTTTTTCAACATATCTTTCCATTCCAGAGGATGTCGTGAGGTAAGTCCTACGATCTTGTTTTTTCCCTATATTTTCATCGCTTCGTCCCTTTGTGAATTATAAACCAGGAGTAATCAGGTGCTATATGTTTCTTGATTCATATAATGGCCGCAAATGTTAGATCTGATAGAGAGCATGGAAAATCGGCATCGGAGGCCAAAATGAGAAGATTAGAGTATAGTTTAGTTAAAGATGCAGCAGAGTGTTCATTCGGGAGAAGTTTGTCTATGAGTGATGAAAGTTCATCTCATTATCACGATGTAATTGCCCCACCCAGAATGAGTTCTGTTGATATAGCCCCACCAAGATATAGTTTTGTAGACTTTTCCCCACCTAGGATGACTTCAGTGGAAGGTGTTGATCCACCTAGGTTAAGCTCCGCTAACGTTGCGCCACACAGGATGGGTTTCACTACAGAGAACTATATACTGGGTGGCAGGCCTTCATCCGCTACAGAAATTGAGCGGGCAGAGAGCAGTGAAGCTGCTCACCCAACTATTTCATTTAAGCTTACCGCCCAGATGGCCATATCATCCGAACCTGGAGATACCTTCGACGGGAATTTGAAGAGTGCGGTCGATTGGACTCGGGAAGTGGAAATGTGAGGGCGATTGTGCTTACAGACGATAATATATTCAGCGCCCATGCCGACCATAAGATCCGGGTGTGGAGTCGGTCGAGTTCCAGTAAACGGAATAGAAAATGGAATAGAGCACCCAATAGAAGATGAAATGCTCACTGAAAAACGGAACGGAATAGATAACAGAATAGAGCCAGAATCCGATCTGATCCAAGTACAGATCATCGCATCAGCAGATCCGCTGAATAACAGATTATTACCCCCTGTTGCCAGAGATAGATTTGCATGTTGTGGGCCGCCAAGGATTTGTGAGGAAGAGTATCCTCTTTCTCCCAGCAAACTATTTGACCGTTGGAAGTTCCTACGAACAGAGCAGATCCATTCGCGTTCAGAGCAAGAGCTTTTACGGACCCCATCCCGGTTTCACGACCAGGGCCGCTTTCACCGCGTAGGGTTGTGAGGAGCATATGCAGCGACCGCCCAAAATATTTTCTCCAGATCTTGACCGTGCAGTCAGCTGATCCAGTGAAAAGCAATCCATCGGGGCCTACTATGGCGGCGTTGACCACGTCGTCGTGAGCATCAATTGTTTCAATGCATTTCAGATCTGATATTCTCCATGCCTTCACAGTCTTGTCCCATGATCCAGAATAAATAAAATCATCATGGTGAGCCAGCGAAGAAATGGCTGCAGTGTGCTACACAGACTGAGCATTTTCTTGACCAGCGATGTATAGTATCGCGTTTTGGCTTCATCCAGTGATGTATAGTATCCATGAAGGTCAGGATCATCGCTAGTCGCTTGTGAACGCTGGGACTCGAACTCGACCGACTCCACACCTGGATCTTATGGTCCGCATGGGCGCTGAATAACTTGTCATCTGTCGAGTCCGGTGTAGAGAATCCCATCAGCAAATGCCAAAGAAAATATGTGGCCATCTGGGCGGTAAGCTTAAATGAAATAATTGGGTGAGCAGCTTCACTGCTCTCTGCCCACTCATCCCTCTTGTAAACCGCTGAATGTGTTGTAAATTTTTTAATATTATTGTATTCATCTAGTGAGGAGCCCAAGGCCAAGGCCAAGGCCCCACCAGTAAGACCTTATAATTAATATTAGCTAAAGTTTCTTAGGAAACTTAAGAGTTGGACGTAGCTCAAGGATGGGAACTAAACCCACGAGAGAAAAGAAAAGACAATGGTCAGACAGCCTTAATTTCGATAATGTAGCTTTAGTATCGTCTTAACCATGGCATCCTACATGGATTCCCATGTCGCCATAGTTAGCCCAATTAAAAAGAAAAAAACTACAATAGCCAACTATTTAAAATCAAAACGTAATTAAGACATAATCTAAAGAAATTTCAATGATAATAATCTTGACAAAAGGGTCAAGGCGTTATCTAGAAAGTAAAAGAAACCAAAGAGGGAAACAACCTAAGGAAAAAAAAATTGAGGGATCATATGTTATAGTCACATTAAAGAATGGAAATAAATAAAGGAGATGTCACCACGTACATATGCATACATCTCGATTTAATGTTGTCGACATATAATTTACCTTGACTTTTATATATAAGTATATATTTATCTATATATTAAAAGGGTGATAGTGAGGTTCCTACATGGTAGGAATAGTATATATTTACATTTTATTGAAGCACACTCCCTTAATAGGGGTATTAGAAAAATCATAAGAAGCTTCTTGGGGTTATACCTAAACCAGCAAAGAAAGTGGGGTTTAGGAAACATCACTTTTTTTATGGAAACAGAACTTAGTTTTAGTATCCTTCGAAGAAAGGAAATAAAATGGAAAAAAGAAAAAAGAAAAAAGAAACCCAAACCCTTTCCATCGTAGGGAGATCCTCAACGAGGAGTTGCCTCAGGCATGTTTTCCACGTGGAAGCAACAATGGCATGTACCTTGCCATATAGCACTCACTAAGGAGGCAAAATTGGGGAG
>LPNX010211097.1:257208-354434 GCA_001517045.1 Pseudotsuga menziesii
ATTTGGGGAAAGGGAAGCCTTTTGGGAAAAACCAACCGGGTATTTACACTTTTATCGGTGCTCTCCAAGGTGCTGCGATTGAGGCTTGGGAAAAACAAAGACGGTGGTAGGGGAGTCTAATGTTTAGCAGAACGCTGACAAGAGGATGTTTCTGAAAATCTCTTGGGTTGTATGATTTATAACTATTGGTACATTAATGCCTAACCCTCTATGTATAGGGTGGGATTACTAGGCGGCTGGAGTTTCCATTTGAATTTTTGCTAGGTATATTTTTATTTGGTTTATTTATGATTGCCGATATATATTTATGACTTGTCTTTAGATGACTCAGTGACACACTCCACGATTTATTAGATTTGCCGTATAGGATTTGATATTGTTTTATTAAGATTTGATGTATACATTTGCGATTCTGCTTTGGCTGATTTATCGGCGTAGAAAAATCTTGGACAATTAGCAAAATAGAAGCGAATTCGGCACATAATTATTTATTGATAATGAACAGCAAATAATGTTAGATAATCTCTAGCTACATAAATCAAATGAGGACTGAAATATCAAGCATCAAGCAATGGCTCGCTTGTTCTAGCTTCGATCCTCACAATTGAGATCACTCACATTTCCAATCTTGGCTTTTTTTTTATTAATGGAGTTTGATGAACTAGATCCATCATGCTAGGATCGTCCACAACTTGAGAGATATCCTGTATATATTTACGATTAGATTCTTTTTATTTATTTATTTTTTGGTGAAGTCTTGGGCGATCTTCCTTATGATAATATTGGCCCATTTATTTATTTTTCTCTCGGTGATATTTACCTTGAAAAACGTTAAAGGGTTGGGGGACATCACTCGTAGAAAAATTAGCACGTTATTTTCTTTTTCATTTTGAATCACATATTATTTTATCCAATTGCTCAATTACTGGGTGAACTCCTTCATGGGAGGATCGACCCACGTCTCAACGAGGATGCCTGTGAAGCTTGCTTTTTAGCGATTGGCGTTTTTTTTTAAAGTCTGCGATTTGATTCTGAACATGTAGTTTGATACCTTAGAAAGAGAGATCGTACCCCCTGTATTTTGCTCAGCCCATGTACCTTCCTGCAAAGAGAGAGCTTCCTTAACAAGAGAGTCTATTTCTGTGTTGTCTTCTCTTATTATATGAGGGAAGGAGATTAATCTGAATAGTCTAATTATTCCCAGAACTCTAGCCATTTTAAGAACTAGAGCCGTCCTCCAAGATTTTAGAAAAGCAATGATAGGTTCTTTTAATATATTGGTATCTTTCTGCTTAGGAGGCTTCCAACCATATATGTAGGAAAGCCTAATTTTCTATGGGACACCAGTCCCATGGACAAATCTTTGCCTTGAAATCTTCTGATTTCTAAATAGCCACAACTCACACAGAACAAAAGAGGGCAAGCCCTTGTGAGCTGAAATGGATTAATGTAATACTCAGTTTCCAAAACATCATTCGAAAATATGTATTATGTATTATCTGTAATAGTAACATCTGATTTTTAGATCCCATGTCAAGGATGCATTTGGGAAAATAGTTAGAAACACTCTTGGAGAGAATTTACGAGAATGATGTAAAAGTATGGCAACAATTATGTTGCGAATTGTAATCCTTTTTAATTAAACAAAAATGTCATAGGATGTGACAGTTTGGTGGATGTAGCCCATGGATTTGGGCGAACCACATACATTGGCGTCCTTCTTGTCCTGTATTTTAATGTGGTATTTCTCCTTGTTTCGTGTTTGCATACTTTACTCTTATGTTATGCAACCTTTTCGATGGATTAAACACTGCATAATGATAAGTCGAGCAATGTTACTGTTATCCTGATGATTTCTTGTATGTGCACTAGTAATGTTTAAAATGGCACTATGTTGATGAAATACTTGTAGACTATACTTCTTAAGTTATGAATAATAATTTTTGGAATTACCTTGAAGACATTGTCATCAACACAACAAATATATTGTAAGCTAAAGAGTCTAAAAGATGTGGTTAACATGGATGAAAATATACCTATTATAGTTCTATTAGTTGGGAATGAATAATGAGTAATCTTTATCCTTGATGATGAGTACACTATGGCATAAGGTTAGCAATTATAATCTGTTACTTGCAAGTCAGTATATGTTGAGATATGGTTGAAGGATTTGAGTTTGTTTTAAATGATAGTGGGAAGCTACACAAAAAGTGCGCTATCTAGAATAAACATAGTTACATAGACTTAGAAGGCATTGTGCGAATGATATCAAACCATAGAATTATGTTATTCAGTATAATATTAAGGGAGGTGTATGAAGTTATAGTTACAAGGAAAGAGCCTCTTTGGAAAAACTAAATCTAAAGGAATCTTAGAAAGATGCTACTAATGTTTTTATTTGACATCGGGGGGATGTTACAATTACATTGTTTCAATAATGCTTCATAACACATTTGGGTCTTATAATTATCATTCACAGTTATTATCTAGATGATTCGGTTGAAATATTTTATGTTACTGTTTGAAGGCAAAAAGACTGGCTACTCATGGTAACGATGTAAACACAGACTATTGTAGAATAAAGGTTGAAGTTAATTGCCTAGTGTATTAAGTAAGAAGGACCATAAAAGGAAGGAATGAATGTTTGCATTTAATTCGTAATGACTAATGCTGATTTATATCCTACATATTTTCAGATATGGATGTTCGATGCTTGTAATGATCAATATCATTGATTTGTTTGGACATACTTTCTTGTAATGCCATGAAAAATCTGCCACTAACAGGTTTGATTCATTTTGTTGTAACAACGAAACAATCTTTACCCCTTTTCACATACAAATGGCATTGAGGTATAAGGGGTATGTTACAGATGGTCTCACAGCCAGAGTTGAAACACTTGGGCCTATTTGGGCTCAAAACGCTCCTACATGTTTTGTTCGGAACTAATGATTGAGTTTTTTCTTTTGATAACAGGAATCAACAAGTTTACACTATGCAGGTACCATAAGATATACCGAACGTAGATATTTTTGATCTTGTAGTTGTGCAGGAGAAGGTGGAACGTTTTTATCAAATCACAACAAAGATGGCCGATTACTTTTTCCAGTTCAAGGTCGGGCCCGATGAGGTAAGAACACAGGTATCTGGTTAAATTCCTTGATTACTTCTGAATAGGTTTACGAATGGCTACGACGATTGCTTCGTCTCTATTTGTGTCGCACAAATAAATTTTAATGAAGTATATAAGTCTCCTTAGACAAACTCATGGTAGATGAAGGTACTATAGCAATCTATGTCTTGAATAGTAATTTTGAATTGCTGAAAAGCGACCTTTGAAACTTGCATGCATGGTTGAACCTGCTACTAATGACTTTGGTATATAAAGGATTCTCAGAAATGTAAGGTTGACAAATTGTAGTAGGTAGCTTTGAAAGCCGTCGAACAATTGTTGTTAAGGACTAGTGGGAAAAGGTTACATCACTAACAATAAAATATAGGACTGCTAAGGATCTAATTTGACTTAAGGTCCTCTAGACCTAATTTGGGGTTCATTATTCTAATAAATGTAAGTGGCTCATGAGAGTATGCTACAAAATCTAAGAGGCATCTGATTGTATATATGTATGCATATACCTAAAAGATAGCCATTAAAGGGAACTTGATAGTTCAGCATTTAAGAGTAATTGTATTACCTTAAAGAATCTCTAAAAGTTTAGCCACAAAACTATCACGTATAGTAAAATGGGTTAAGCAAAAGGTAAGTAATGCTAAAGTAGTAGCCATTCTAAAACACATGTTGCATTGTCAAGATTATATAAAATACAAATTGTATTTAATAAAATGTTACCAATATTAACACTATGTAAAATAGGAAAGCACCTCTTTACATTGGTATTTCACGTGAAAACCAAGAATGAAATGATTACATTAAATCATATGGATACATGTTAGCCGGATGGAGACGATTGAATATAGATGTTGATAATAAATAATTGGTTAAGGTGCATGACTAATTATAGCCAGAGTAAATTTATTGACTGAGCATTTAGATCAAAGGTAGGAAATAACGTTTCTCAAAGATTTGGGTCCATTTAGTTTTTGACAAAACTCCTTCACTTATATGTATGCACATAACTATCATACGACTTTGGGTCCTAAATGCATAAAGAAAGAATTGTGTTCGTGAACTAATAAAAATGGTTAGTCATTACACCAAATAAGTGAATGACGAAAGAAGTGAATGTTATTTGTTTTCTGGCCCTGTGTGTGACAAAAATTCTCAGAAAGTAAATATTAACTTCCTTATCAGAAGTTGTTGAATTAACTTGTGAATGATGAATGCCATTAGCGTACAAAAAATATATGCTAACTAAAGTTATAGAATTCAAGTTAGTACAATATAGAATTCAAGTTATTTCAGAATTCAAGTTTCTTCATAATTCAAGTTAGTACAATATAGAATTCAAGTTAATTCAGAATTCAAGTTACTTTAGAATTCAAGTTATTTCAGAATTCAAGTTAGTACAATGTAGCACTGTTATAAGGTACTCTTTACATATAATTATTGGGGTGCAAGAAATTGGGTTATGCACATCAAGACTAATGAGCTATCTATACAGTTTCATTGGCATGGATGATCTCCTTATACACTTTCATGAGAAATGACAACATTCCTTACAGTATTTCTTCAAGAAAAGGGAAAAAAAAAAAAAACTAGACTACTTATGAACTTGGACCCCAATACAGCTAAGGTAAATAGCATGATGTGTTGTGCCTAATATTTCTGGAGGTACAGAAGGAGTACACCTATATGAAGACTGTCATTTTGACGAACTAAGAATAGTTGTAAGACATGACATAAGTAGTTGAGGTAAGAAATTATGATTACTTTGGATTATAAAGTTGGAATATCCCTTGTAATTGTCCAAATAATAAATGAGTCAGGATTTCTAATGAGATTGATGTTGAAAATAAGTGAGTTGATGAATGCCATATAATGTTATATGCTAACATTGCAGGATATGCAAGGAACACTATCAGTCAAAGTTGACTATTAGAAAAAAATTCGCTGCTGTATATAATGAGGCTTCACGAAGATTACAGCCATCGCTACAAATGACGTTCATGGTATATAAATCCACCTTTGTATATAAATCCGTTAAGTGATGTGTTTGCGAATTAGGTGTCTACAAAAACATGATTATTGACCTTTTCCACCAATAATCCTTTGAATAACATCATCATTACGAAGAAAGAAAATAAACATGCACAACATAATAGTACAAATGAGACAACCATATTCACGTGGTTCACCTCATCCACGAGGCTATGTCCACTAAATTATTTATTCTTTTTATTTCTTTATTAAAATAGAGTACTTAAAAAGTCACGGCTCCTCCATGGCCGGTTTACCTTACCACAAAGCTCTTCGCAGAGAGCCTCTTGTAACTAAACAACCCCTTTTTTTAATTTTTGGAGTTCTTATAACGAGCTCATAAAAGGATTTAACAACCCCCTTGGGCACTCGGTGAATTTTGACTTTAATAAGCAATCAGTAAGACATTTTTATATCTCTGGTCGATAACTAAAACACCCTATTCCAGGTATAATTTTTTATATCCCAAACCACCAAGGCCAAGAGGGAGAAATAATAGCCAGCATGAAATCGCATTATAGCAGCTGTTGAACCCTAATTCTGTATCCCTATATATGTCAAATTATGATGATCAAAAAAAATATTTGACTACAAGATTTTCTATGTTTTCTTGGTGTTTAAGCACGGCTATTACTTCCCACCGGTTGCAATATTTTTTTTGTGATGCTATTTTATTTGACAAGTTTACTTGAAGGTTTGGGGACAAGAGCTTCCAACGTGATTTAAATCTAAACACATTTGCAGCAGCAGTTACCTCCTTTTCGCATATCCCTACTTTATTAAGTGACACTATTTTGGGAGATTTTGACATCACTCGTCAAATAAAGGTGGTAAGAAAAACTGTCATATCCTAATCTGCTCTTTGTTCATATGAGTTTTAATTATATTATTGAATTATTTCTACCATTTAAAAAGATTTATGTTAGGCATTGTCATAAAATACAGGACCTAGCTCTAAACCGTCACAGCTTAACAAATGCCCACCACTTTGATACCAGTAGGAATTGGGCCACTACTCTAACCACAGGGCTGCTAGATTTATATTATATAAATCTGAACCTACAGTTCTCCATCAATTCATTACCCACAAGTATCGAATCTATCCTTTTAAAAACACATATTAAAATTATAAATTAGAAATCAGTCCCCGTTAAATGCATAGCCATTTATCTACCGGAATTCATTGGTAGGAACCACTTACCATATTCCTGCATCTATACACAGAAATACCAGTCAAAATATGCATACCAAGTGATGTGCTTGCTCCTCTTGCTAGAGAGAGCATAAGCGCTACTGTGACTTGAGAATCCATATCCCTCCTGCCTTAAATCCCTTCACACTATTCAACGTTTTCCAACAACCTTTGAGGGCTCCCCCCTTCCAAAAGCACCTCCCTCATACATATATAATACTCATTTCATTCAATAACACCATCCTCTTCAATCCACCTGGCCAAAAATGCTAAACATAGCACTTTTTCCGTTGAAATTGTTGGGAGGCATTTTAGGCTGAGATTTCCCAAGATTTAAGGTGACCGTTTCGGCCCAAGATTTTGGCCATGGCTGTCAGGGTTCAAGGAGGATTTATTTCCCTCCTTCAGACAAAAATTAACGCAACTGATGAAGGAACTAATTCTTCAGTTTTTTTTTTAATCTCCTTCATCAATATTATTAAATCCATGCACTTCTATTATTTTTTCCATTTTTTTTTTACATCCTTTTTAAAAAGGACTTAATTCCTATTGTTCCCATTAGTTGGCCATTTAATTGGGCTAAATATGGAGACACAGGAATCCATGTGGATGCCATAGTCATGATGAGACCAAAGCTATGTTATTGTAGTTAAGGCTCTTTGACCTTTTCCTACTCTTTTCCCTTGTGGGTTCAATTTGCCGTCATTGAGAAGCATCCAACTCTTAAGTATCTTAAGGAACTTTGGATAGTATCAATTACAAGGTCTTACTGGTGGGGCCTTGGCCTTGTGCTCCTCACCAGAAGACAAATACAATATTATTCAATATTTTATAATGCATTCAGGGGTCTATACGAGGGATGTTACATGTAAGTTGCACTCAATTGCTCAGAAATGAGTAACGAGTAATGTTTCTAGATGATTAAAAGGTTATATAACTCATGAACGATGATTAAATGATTTAATTAAAATCCAGAATTATTGATAGATGAGTTGACTGACCATGTAGTCGATTCACGAATCGAGACAATGATAGTAAAACCATAAGCACCAAGGAGTGTGTGATATAAATAGTCAAAGTTAAAATTTATACCAGATACGAACAAGGAAAAAAAATTGAATGCTGCGGGAGCACCATGGTGTTAGGAAAGTGATTGCCGCATGAGCACATTGGTGTTAGGAATATATGCTGCAGGAGCACAATGGTGTTAGGAAAGCGATTGCCACATGAGCATATTGGTGTTACGCACAGGGTGTGGCAAAAAGACCTAGGCAAAATTGGACATCTGGAAGACAGGACGTTGCTTGATGTCACGGAGGGGAAAATTTTTAACTAGTGGTTAAAAGGGAGAGTAACCTCAGAAATTGTTGTGTAACATACCTCTTAGACCTAAGTGCCTTCTAGTGTGGAAAAGGGTAAAAGTTTTTGTTTCGAAGATACTACAAAAAGAGTCAATTCTGTTAGCGGCAGACTTACATGGCACTTCATATAAAACATGTCCAATTAGATTATGTCAAAACCAAGTGCATTGTACAATAATCATGTGACGATTTTATTTAATGTGAAACTCCCCAAGATATTATTCGTAACCACAAGCATTGCATCATCATGGTGCCCTGAAAAAGGCCTACTATGCATGCAATAAAACACTATGATAACCATGAGATTATTTGAGTAAATTTTACAGTACTACAATCTATTTACAGAATATGATCATATGAACTGAAATAGCATGAAGAAAATAAAACACAACATATCACAGAGGGACAACAATAAAACACCATGAATCCCAAACATGAAAGAGACACCGGAGTACGTGGTTCACCTCATCCACGAGGCTACGTCCACCAAAGGTTGGGCTTATCTTTTATTCATAAAAATTCACCGATCAAGGTGTACAATCCACATCATAAGTGATGTGACCTCAGATCCTCATACAGTAAATAGGATACCTCATTTCGAGGCCCACATAAATAAAAACACCTTCGGATAAGCTAACAAAGTAGCTATTGCCTCCATTCTAGAGTTTGTTAATACAACAATCAAATACATAACTATACCAAAGTATAAGTCTCACTTATCATGAGGGTAAAATAGTTCAAGTCTCCTAGATAGGAAGATCCAATAAGGTCATCCATGAAGAGAATGACTCGACACCAGATAGTGGATGCATAAATTTAACTATCGGGATTTAAAAGATACTAACTTTTATAATGATCTGGTATTAATGCTTTTCCCAGGTAAACAATGCTAAGTCAAAAGAATCATGATGAAGCATTAAGTGTCTATGAGAAAAAGAAAGCGATCCAATAAGGTGCTAAAGCCTTTTCCCCAGTAGCCTACGAACCATGTAAAATGCATTTTGTGCATTTTAGCGAATCAAAGGGGTCCGATCTTGGAAAAAAGCAAGGAGGTCTTTGTAAATACCACCCAAAAAGAATGTATTATTCCAATAGCAATGATTTTTATTTCTCGCTCATTAAAACATTAAAAACACAAGAATAATTCTCTAGACTGTACATAATTCCAAAACATTGGAAACCGGGATAATTTTCTAGACTATACATAATTCCAAAACATTGGAAATCAAGATAATTTTCTAGACTATACATAATTCCAAAACATTGGAAATCAGGATAATTTTCTAGACTATACATAATTTCAAAACATTGGAAACTAGGATAATTTCCTAGGCTATACATAATTTCTATAAACCTTTAATACGGAAAAGGGTGAAACCTAGCATCCTCTTTTATTTACCAGTCATCTCCACCTTAGTGCGTGTAACCCTTGTGAGTTTTCATACTTGAAATTACCACAAACCCCCCACATAACTTTCAAGATTGGAATTATGGTCTACCTACAATTGAGATCCTGGGTGAAAAAGATCCTACAAGAAAGCCTAAGTGTGGCATATATTTAGTAAACAAAGTATCCATTGCAGGCATCCAATTAAGCCCATAGTCAAATTACAGTTTGATTTTGTTTTACCCTATGAAAACTTATAGCGATTGGTCGTGGTTTGTATTTCATCGTAGCCATTGGTAAGTATAATTTGTATATTTGTAAGCTGGTTATCGTTCAGCTGGGTTCATGCCTTAGCTACATCCACAATTTCAGCAAACAAAATTTTAGAATGCTTACCATGATTTGCGACCAGGAGTACTGGGCCATTTGGGACCAAATCGCATACCATGAATTGTATCTAGTCACATATAATGATCTAGGAGAAAATGTGAACTCCACAATAAAATAAAATCTGCATGCGATACAGTTCATACCTCGTGTGGATCTACTAGACGATTGCTCTGGAGAGGGATTGCTGAGCAACTCCTCCATGTTAGTGCGAAATCAGAGGATGAAAACGTTGCATCTATCTGTCCACGACATTCCCATGCCAATAGTGAAACGCTCCCTGATAGAGCCATAGCAAGCGACGTTGCAAGGGCAGTCATCTTCCAAACTTAGACCCCAACTTTTTCAAATGGAGCACTTGTTTATATTCAAGGAGAGCCCTCTCAAAATGCAGTACCCTCTCGCAGCACTCGTTAAAATTCCAGGAGAACCCTCTACAAACGCAATACCCTACTGTGAATACTTCCCCCCCCCCTTCCTCGAACAGGCATCCCTCTCTATATACAAGTCATTCCTTCTTATTTAATTCCTTCAGCTAAAAATGTGAGCAACTTAAACTGCTCTTCTTAGCAACGGAGTTCGAGGTTCTTCCAGAAAACCTAGCACATCTCCTTTTCTGAAATGAAATATGCAGACCAAGACGTGCAGACAACGCAGTCCAATATCTGGCCATTGAGAATTTCGGTAATGTTTCCATTATCTGCGACTGGGAGTCATGGAGTTTTAATGCCTCCATAATCCATGCTTCTCAAATAGTATACAGAAATCATAACATTCCCTTGATCTTTGCTTACACAAAATTAAGACCGGCATGGGGAGTAATAACATCTCCTTAAAGGGAGGCTAAAATTCAGGTATCTGATCCAGTATTAATACTCAACATAAAACTCCATAATTGGTCATCATGTAACTGTACTTATATATATATATAATGTATGAGGTTTCCCTCGGCTATTCTAGTTCCAAGATTTGAATATATATATATATATATAGATATAGATAGATATATTTCAATATATAGTGTTCCAACTATATAAAAAGGCTTATACTGTTTTCCACTTATAAGGGTTTTCCATTATGGCGTATGAAATTATTTTCATACATAACCTCCCAGTATATACTTCATATACAATCCACATGCCTTTCCCTTGATCACAATAATTTAAGTCCCCAAAAGACTTAGTTCGTCACTATTGTCATTACTTATGACAATACTAATGCTTGCCCCTTCTTTAATTTCATTCGATTTATTAATTACTTAATATATGGTTTTCTTTTCAATCTATGTCTTTTATAAATACTGCAATCTATCATTATTTTCTTTATAATGATAGTCCACACACCTTATAAATGTTTAATGTACCCTTTCCTTTCTACCAAGGAAATCTCCCTTTCCACGACTTATTTTATATATATATATATATATATATTGAGGTGTTTGATGCTCCTAATTCCGATGGAACATCCCATTGCTTTTCATTACCCCCTCGTTTTCTTAGTAGGGTTGACTACAATCCTCTGACCTTTATATATATATATAATCATATGCGGATATCTCCATATAATACTTGGGTATAACTACTCCCAGTGTATAGATGATGACATATATATATATATATATATATATATATATATATATATATATCCTTTTTCTTCTTTATTTATAAGGCGACTAAATCATATAGTCTGTTGACCATTAACTCTTTGGGATGCTTTTCCCTTTTGTTCTTCCTACTTTACGTTTTGCCCCTCGACCCTTTTGTCAAGATCACTATCATTAAAAATTTCTTAGATCATGTCTCGCTTACATTTGGTGTTAACTAGCTAGCCATTTAATTGGGCTAATTGTTGTGACACACAAATCCCTATAGGATGTCATAGCTATGCTATCATAATTAAGGCTCTTTAACCCTTTTCTTTTCTTTTTCCCTCGTGGGTTCAGTAGCCTGTCTTCGAGCTACGTCCAACACTTAAGTCTCCTAAGGAACTTTAGATAGTATCAATTACAAGGTCTTACTAGTGGTTCCTTGGCCTTGGGATCCTCACCAGAAGATGAATACAACAATATTCAAAAGTTTACAACACATTCAGGGGTTTACAAGAGGGACATTACATCCTTTCCCCCTAGAATTAACACCGTCCTCGGTGTTCCTATTTTTGACCAAAATCGTTTTTCTCTTCTGTCGTCCTTTCTTGTTTCTTCTTTTGATCTGATCTCCTTCGATATTTCCTGTCTCTTCTCAAGTTGCCATTGCTCAAGACCTGCAGTTTCCTACAAAAGGTTCGGGTCTAACCCAAAATTTACTCGGTAGTTCATGCTTAAAATTGCAATTCAATTTAAAACAAGATCCATAGATTCATCGTAGCAATCTGCAATTTTCCCTAGTTTTTCATTGGTGTCATATTACCCAATTACTATCATATGCGATTTATTCATCAATAAGCATGATTAATATCGTTTTACCATTGGTTTTATCTCCATCTTTTGGACAAATTATGTCGTCCTCTACCTGAGGAACCATTTCTTCAACTTACACATTAAGCATGTAACAGTCTCTTGGAAATTCATTTAGCATTTTTTTATGTTCATTTCGTTTTCCAAACTCCCTTTGAGTTCCTTTTTCTATTCTGGTGTGGACTTACAATAATTCTGAGGTTACTCTCCCTTTTAACCACTAGTTAAAAGTTTTCTCCTTAGTGACATCAAATAGTGTCCTGTCTTCCAGATGTCTAAAGTTTTTCCTAGGTCTTTTGCCACACCATATGCCTAACACCAATTTGCTCACGCGGCCATCGCTTGCCTAACACCATTGTGCTCTTGTAGCATAGATGCCTAACACCAACGTGCTCACGTGGCATTCACTTTCCTAACACCTTGGTGCTTCGGCAGCATTCAAATTTTTCCTTGTTTGTATTTAGCATAAATTTTCAATTTTTACTATTCGTGAGGCACACCCCTTGGTGCTTAGCATGACTTTACTGTCATTGTCCCGATTCATGAATCGGTTACATGGTTAGTCAAAGCATCTATCGATAACCCAGAATTTCATTAATTAATATTTTACTCATCATTCATGATTTATATAACCTTATAATTCATCGAGAAGCGTTTCTCCTTACTCACTTCTGAGCAATTAAGCGCATCTTACCTATGCAGGCGGATTTATAAACCATAATGTACCTGATTGTAGCAAGAGTCAAAATCTTGGTGAAGCCTGCAATGTTAGTACGTAAACAACATCATCCATAGCAATTCCTTGGTTATAAAATCTCAAAGTTTGACAATCTATAGTAAGTAATACATCATCCATTCTTAACCTCATATTTAAGGCAGCGAGTATTTTTACTGCCAGTCAATCCCGACTGATGGCGTTCCTAACATATCCTGCAGTGTTAGTGTATAACATTTATACAAAATTCATCAATTCAAATATCAATATCTTTAGACAACTATACTCATCTGTTATTTGGGTATTCGCTAGTGCAGGGATATTCTGACTTTATTCTACATCCATGAGTGGTGATGCTAGGGACACGTATATTACAATAACATTAGTAGCTCAAAATAAAACATCATTTCATATCTCAGCTATTTATGTCCCATTGTACAATTTTCTAGTTCATGACAATGTGAGCCTTTTATATAGGTGCACTCTTTCTACACAACTAGTAACATTAGGTATAACACAATCATGCTATTTACCTTAGCTGAATTGTAGGCCACGTCCATAAGTCATCTGGTTCCCTTATGTAGAAATACTGTAAGTAATGTTGTTTGTTTTTATGAAAATGTGCACGAGGTCAATAATGTAGAAATAACTACACAATTACATTTAAAGGATACATTATGATGGTGGTGTTATTGCAACCAACTTGGATCCTCTTCCCAACAATTTTGAAAATGCAGTCCTACTCTTACTGATCATCCATTTAGTATGGTAAGGATATTCAACATTCACAAGTTAACCAACAACTTCTGATCAGGAAGTTAACAGCTATTGTTATACTCAGTTTTAGAAACCAAGTTTCCTTCTCTCATTAATCACTTATTATGTGCAACAACGAACCATTTCTAGGTTTATTAGTTCACGACAGCGAGACTAGATTTTCAATATCTAAACATAATTCTTCCCTATGACATATGCAATCGTAGATGTTTTGACTAGCATGTAACCATGCAGTTTAATGCCATTTTGTGTTCCCGGTTTTGCATGAAAGAGGTGTTTCACATTAAATACATTTTATTAAATGTTAGTATTGGCAGCTTTAATACCTCTAACATTTGTTTGATACAATTTGTATTTGTACCATCTTGACCATATAATATAAGTCGTTAGCATAGCCACTTATTTAGCATCACTTACTCTTGCTTAAACCATTTTACTATAGTTGCAGAAATTCTTGTAGAGTGTCAAGATAATATGGTCCTAAATGGTCAACTTATTAAGTTTTCTTTAACCGCTAACTTGCTATCCTTGAGGGATGTCTACCTAAGACCTCTAGACGTAAGTGGCTACATTATACATCCAACATAACTTGATACTATAGTATTAATGCATGTATGGACCATCTCAAAGATTCTACAACTAAATTGATTTAGAATGATCGTTCTCAAAATTATATAGTTACTATATCCAGGTACTTTAATATAAGATTTTCCAAAACTTCTTATAACGTATATTCTCAACATATCAAACTATCGAATCTATGTTTTCTCAAAAATTCAATATAACTGATTAAATGTTATCATCATGGTAACCTTTCATAACAAACAAGGAATCATACAGACTCCAGATGCTACTTTTTCCACTAAGGATTTCATCTTTGCCTCTGATCCCCATGTAATGCTGCTTCTTGTAACCATGCGCTCCTGCATTATCTGCTTCACAAATTCTTGCCTAAAAGAAGTTGCATTATACTCTCATAAAACAAATTATATAATGACAAGTTCCTATTGGATTGCGACAAAATATACTTGTATATCATATCAACACTTTACTTCCTCTTCAATATCTTTTTCTTGATGTGTTAATATTATGCACTTAATCTTACTAAAACAATTTCAACTTGTAATTTACTCAACAATACGTATGTAAAACAACATAAGTATGTCTTGCACAGATAGGTTTCATTAAGCCTAATACTGTCTTCATTTTCTCATTCACCAATCAAACGTATAACCTTTCTTGTATTTCAGTTCATGCAACTAACTTCATGCATTGCACATAATTCTAAGAAAAACCCATGCAACCTAGTTCAGTTTGACAATATTTCTTTTATAGCGTGTGTGACAAGTAATTATAATATCTCATATTCAAATCATATAGTTCACAACATACCTGTATGTCAATGAGTCCATTAGGTCCAAGCATTGTAAACTTTGCTCTGATACCATATGTAACATACCTCTTAGACCTAAGTGCCTTCTAGTGTGGAAAAGGGTAAAAGTTTTTGTTTCCAAGATACTACAAAAAGAGTCAATTCTGTTAGCGGCAGACTTACATGGCACTTCATATCAAACATGTCCAATTAGATTATGTCGAAACCATGTGCATTGTAAAACAATCATGCGATGATTTTATTTAATGTGAAACTCCCCAAGATATTATTTGTAACCACAAGCATTGCATCATCATGGTGCCCTGAAAAAGGCCTACTATGCATGCAATAAAACATTATGATAACCATGACATTATTTGAGTAACTTTTATAGTACTACATTCTATTTACAGAATATGACCATATGAACTGAAATACCATGAAGAAAATAAAACACAACATATCACAGAGGAACGACAATAAAACACCATGAAGCCCAAACATGAAAGAGACACCGGAGTACGTGGTTCACCTCATCCACGAGGCTACGTCCACCAAAGGTTGGGCTTATCTTTTATTCATAAAAATTCACCGATCAAGGTTTACAATCCACATCATAAGTGATGTGACCTTAGATCCTCATACAGTAAATAAGATACCTCATTCCAAGGCCCACATAAATAAAAACACCTTCAGATAAGCTACTAGAGTAGGTACTGCCTCCATTCTAGAGTTTGTTAATACAACAATCAAATACATAACTATACCAAAGTATAAGTCTCACTTATCATGAGGGTAAAATAGTTCAAGTCTCCCAGATAGGAAGATCCAATAAGGTCATCCATGAAGAGAATGACTCGACACCAAATAGTGGATGCATAAATATAACTATTGGGATTTAAAAGATACTAACTTTTATAATGATCTGGTATTAATGCTTTTCCCAGGTAAATTACGCTGAGACAAAAGAATCATGATGAAGCATTAAGTGTCTATGAGAAAAAGAAAGCGGTCCAATAAGGTGCTAAATCCTTTTCCCCAGTAGCCTATGAACCATGTAAAATGGATTTTGTGCATTTCAACGAATCAAAGGGGTCCAATCTTGGAAAACAACAAGGAGGTCTTTGCAAATACCACCCAAAACATTGGAAACCAGGATAATTTTCTAGACTATACATAATTCCAAAACATTGGAAATCAAGATAATTTTCTAGACTATTCATAATTCCAAAACATTGGAAACCAGGATAATTTCCTAGACTATACATAATTCCACTGCGGCGATTCTTTAAACCTTTAATACAGAAAAGGGTGAAACCTAGCATCCTCTTTTATTTACCTGTAATACCCTATTTTTAATCCCCGCTTGCATTAAAATAAATAGGATACATATGTTGTAAATAATCTTGTTGCGGAGCTCAAGGCCAAGGCCCCACCATGGATTTGGTCATGTTGTGTTTTTTATTAGGAATGGTCACCGATGGTATACCAGGACATGCGGCATATATTTAATTATGGAATCATGTAAACACGCTTTTTAATTAAACAACACAACCAGCTATGTCCGCAGCAACTAAATTGAGAAAGGGAATGATTCCAAAGGATAAGGAAAAATGGGGGGGGATGTGGAACATTGAGTCATGAGGAAAAAGTCTATGTGTCGCCACCTCCCTTGGTTAATTTTCCGTTTTTTAGCTGAGGCAGCGATTCGCTGGCAAGCAGACCACTACCACGCCATGCTTGCTCTCCTCTCCACGACGTGGGAACCATTTCTTCCCCACTCCCTCGGATCTTGGCCATTTGTCTTCCTCATGCAGGACAGGGGAGTAAAACGTTTGACCAATCGTTGTGTGGGGGTTAGCCCTCTCTCTCTCTCGCGCCCTGATTATCGGTCTGTAATTCGTTTTTCTTCCATCGACACAGAGAACCGAATTTTTCCTCCACGCATTGGACTGTGTACTGTTTTTCGTTCACCATTTGGATCGCAGTGGAAATTATTGGGATTGCTTTTCCACGAATTGATGGAATCAGGGGTGATTCTTCCTGTGAATCCGTGTTGAACTGTGTATGTTGACCATGAATTTTGATCATTTTCCGATCTGTGTAAGTTTCCTAGTGAAAGTATTGAAGGTTGGATCGCTGTGGGTTCATCGGATTGGTCCCTGGACTATTTTTGGGTTGGTGAATGATGGCTTGAGATGCTTGACAAACCTGGTGGAATGAGAACCACACGGACAGAGATATTGAGATGGATTTATTCTCCACAACCCCTAAAGAGCACTAGAGGGAAGATCAGTGTCTGAGGAACTGCGTTTCAGAGAAGGGGCTGACTTCCTTGTGTTGGGTGTGTGTGGGTGTCCTAGAATCCAGGGTGGTTCTGGTGTTGGTGTCTGCAGCTCTTCAGTGAGCTCACCATCTTAGCATTAGCCTTTCCCCAGCTCCTGTTCACCTAATAAACCTAATTGTGTTGGCTTGGCTGAACTGTGTACCCTTGTTGTGTTATTGTTCCTTGCTATGTGTAAGCCTGTTAGTTCCTTATTCCTTGGGGATTCATGCCTAGCTCGAGGGTGGCATCATTGCTGAAAGATCTAGGAGCGTGCTAGCCTATGGTTGGGTGGAACGTTGCAGCGACATAGATGGTTGCGGAACGATTTCTTTATAAAGATAAGTAATCTTCTCTATTTTACTTCTGTAATCCTATTTACTGTTAATGATCATGATGAACATGATGAATGCTTGTATGAATGTATGTTACTTCCGTTGTGTATGATAAATAATCTTGTATGCATGTTTTAGTTCAAACATTTTATTTCAGCATTTCAACAATGATAATGAATGTACACGTTCATGGGGCTAGATGCCCAAATGTTTTGGTGTGTAGTAGCATCCTCTTTGCCAATCGGAGGGTCGGGGACGTTACATTACGAGTCATCTCTGCCTTAGTGCGTGTAACCCTTATGAGTTTTCATACTTGAAATTACCACAAACCCCCCACATAACTTTCCAGATTGGAATTACGGTCTTCCTATAATTGAGATCCTGGGTGAAAAGGATCCTACGAGAAAGCCTAAGCGTGGCATACATTTAGTAAACAAAGTATCCATTGTAGGCATCTGATTAAGCCCACAGTCAAATTATAGTTTTCTTTTATTTTACCCTATGAAAACTTATAGCGATTGGCCGTGGTTTGTATTTCATCGTAGCCATTGGTAAGTATAATTTATATATTTGTAAGCTGGTTATTGCATCTGGGTCCATGCCTCAGCTACATCCACAGTTTCAGCAAACAAAAGTTTAGAACGCTTACCATGATTCGCGACCAGGAGTACTGAGCCATTTGGGACCAAATCGCATACCATGAATTGTAGCTAGTCGCATATAATGATCTGGGAGAAAACGTGAACTCCACAATAAAATAAAATCGGCATGCAATACAGTTCATACCTCGTGTGGCTCTACTAGACACTTGCTCTAGAGAGGGATTTCTAAGCAGCTCCTCCATGTTAGTGCGAAATCAGAGGATGAAAATGTTGCATCTATCTTTCCACTACATTCCCATGCCAATAGTGAAACGCTCCATGACACAGCCATAGCAAGTGGCATTGCAAGGGCAATCATCTTCCGAACTTAGACCCCAACTTTTTCAAATGGAGTGCTCATTAATATTCAAGGAGAGCCCTCTCAAAATGCAGTACCCTCTTGCAGCACTCGTTAAAATTCCAGGAGAACCCTCTCCAAATGCAGTACCCTACTGTGAATACTTCCCCCCCTTCCTCGAACAGGCATCCCTCTATATATACAAGTAATTCCTTCTTATTTAATTCCATCAGCTAAAAATGCGAGCAGCTTGAAATGCTCTGCTTAGCAACAAAGTTGGAGGTTCTTCCCAAAAACTAGCACATCTCCTTTTCTCAAATGAAATATGCAGACCAAGACGCGCAGACAACACAGTCCAATATCCAGCCATTGAGAATTTCGGTAACATTTCCATTATCTGCCACCGGGAGTCATGGAGTTTTAATGCCTCCATAATCCATGCTTCTCAAATAGTTTACAAAAATCATAACGTTCCCTTGATCTTTTCTTACCCAAAATTAAGACTGGCACGGGGAGTAATAACGTCTCCTTAAAGGGAGGCTAAACTTCAGGTATCCGGTCCAGTATTAATACTAACCATAAAACTCCATAATTGGTCATCATGTAACTATACTTATATATATATATATATATATATATATGTATGTATGTATGTATGTATGTATGTATGTATGTATGTATGTATGTATATAGTGTTCCAACTATATAAAAAGGTTTATACGGTTTTCCGCTTATAAGGGTTTTCCATTATGGCATATGAAATTATTTTCATACATAACCTCCCAGTATATACTTCATATACAATCCACATGCCTTTCCCTTGATCACAATAATTTAAGTCCCCAAAACACTTAGTTCGTCACTATTGTCATTCCTTATGACAATACTAATGCTCGCCCCTTCTTTAATTTCATTCGATTTATTAATTACTTAATATATGGTTTTCTTTTCAATCTCTATCTTTTATAAAGATTGCAATTTATCGTTATTTTCTTTATAATGATAGTCCATGCACCTTATAAATGTTTAATGTACCCTTTCCTTTCTACCGAGGAAATCACCCTTTCCACGACTTATTATTATATATATATTTTTTGAGTTGTTTGATGCTCCTTACAATGGAACATCCCATCGCTTGTCATTACCCCCTCATTTTCTTAGTAGGGTTGACTACAATCCTTTGATCTTTATATATATATATATAATCCGCATATATATATAATCATATGCAAATAGCTCCATATAATACTTGGGTATAACTAATCCCAGTGTATAGATGACGACACACACACACGCACACACACACACACACACACACACACACACACACACACACACACATATATATATCCTTTTTCTTATTTATTTATAAGGCGACTAAATCATATAGTCCCTTGACCATTAACTCTTTGGGATGCTTTTCCCTTTTGTTCTTCCTACTTTACGTTTTGCCCCTCGACCCTTTTGTCAATGTCACTATCATTGAAAATTTCTTAGATCATGTCTCACTTACGTATGGTGTTAACTAGCTAGCCATTTAATTGGGCTAATTATGGCGACACGAGAATTCCTGTAGGATGCCGTATCTATGCTATCGTAATTAAGGCTCTTTAACCCTTTTCTTTTCTTTTTCCCTCATGGGTTCAGTAGCCCGTTGTCGAGTTGTGTCTAGCATTTAAGTCTCCTAAGGAACCTTAGATAGTATCAATTACAAGGTCTTACTGGTGGGGCCATGGCCTTGGGCTCCTCACTAGAAGACGAATACAACAATATTCAAAAGTTTACAACACGTTCAGGTGTTTACAAGAGGGACATTACATGATGTAAGTCCACACATGAATGGAAAAGAAACTCAAAGATGTTTGGGAAATGTAACAAAACGTAAAACGCGTTAACGAATTTTTAAGTAATTAAATTGTTACATGTTTAATGTGAAATGTGAAGAAAGGATCCTTCCTCAGGTCGAGGAAGACATAACTATCCAAAGGTTGGACCAACCCCCAAAAGGGCAGTAATTATGTTTATTGAAGAATGATTTGCATTATGATAATGATTGGGCATCATGATGCCAATGATCTATAGATCTTGTGTAAATTGAATTGCAATTTTGAACATGAATCACTGAGTAAAATTTTGGGCTAGACCCAAACCTTGTGCAGGAAACTGTAGGTCTTGAGCAATAGCAACTTGAGAAGAAGCAGGAAAGATCAAAGGAGATTGGATCAAAAATATGAAAACAAGAAAGAACGATAGAATAGAAGAACGATATTGGTTGAAAATAAGAACACCGAAGACGGTGTTATTTCTAGGGGGAAAGGATGTAACATCCCTCTTGTAAACCCTTGAATGTGTTGTAAATTTTTGAATATTATTGTATTTGTCTTCTGGTGAGGAGCCCAAGGCCAAGGCCCCACCAGTAAGACCTTATAATTAATACTAGCTAATGTTCCTTAGGAAACTTAAGAGTTGGATGTAGCTCAACGATGGGAACTGAACCTATAAGGGAAAAGAAAAGACAATGGTGAGAGAGCCTTATTTTCGATAACGTAGCTTTAGTATCATCTTAACCATGGCATCCTACATGGATTCCCATGTCGCCATAGTTAGCCCAATTAAAAAGAAAAAAAATACAATAGCCAGCAATTTAAAATCAAAACGTAATTAAGACATGATCTATAGAGATTTCAATGGTAATAATCTTAACAAAAGGGTCAAGGCGTTATCTAGAAAGTAAAAGAAACCAAAGAGGGAAACAACCTAAGGAAGAAATCTTTGAGGGATCATATGTTATAGTCACATTAAAGAATGGAAATAAATAAAGGAGATGTCACCACGTACATATCCATACATCTTGATTTAATGTTGCCAACATATAATTTACCTTGAATTTTATATATAAATATATATTTATCTATATATTAAAAGGGTGATAGTGAATTTCCTACGTGGTAGGAATAGTATATATTTATATTTTATTGAAGCACACTCCCTTAATAGGGGTATTAGAAAAATCATAAGAAGCTTCTTGGGGTTATACCTAAACCAGCAAAGAAAGTGGGGTTTAGGAAACATCACTCTTTTTATGGAAACATAACTTAGTTTTAGTATCCCTAGAAGAAAGGAAATAAAATGGAAAAAAGAAAATAGAAACCCAACCCCTTTCCACTGTAGGGAGATCCTCAACGAGGAGTTGTCTCGAGCATGTTTTCCAGGTGGAAGCAACAATGGCATGTAACCCGCCATATAGCACTTACTAAGGAGGAAAAATCGCCGGGGGGGGGTGGAATCTTGGCCTACAATGTTAAAAGGAAAAGGTTTTTGATAGGAGAAGCCAGGAGCCGGGGAAGAGGGCCGCATGTGTGAGGGGTATTCATTTGGGGAATGGGAATCCTTTTGGGAAAAACCAACCGGGTATTTACACTTTCACCGGTGCTCTCCAAGCTGTTGCGATTGAGGCTTGGGAAAAACAAAGACTGTGGGAGGGGAGTCTAATGTTTAGCAGAACACTGACAAGAAGATGTTCTTGAAAATCTCCTGGGTTGTATGATTCATAACTACTGGTACATTAATGCCTAACCCTAGATGTATAGGGTGGGATTACTAGGCGGCTGGAGTATCCATTTGAATTTTTGCTCGGTATATTTTTATTTGGTTTATTTATGATTGCTGATATATATTTAAGACTTGTCTTTGGATGACTCAGTGACATTCTCCACGATTTATTGGATTTGTTGTATAGGTTTTGATATTGTTTATTTAATATTTGACGTATACATTTGTGATTATGCTTTGGCTAATTTATCGGCGTAGAAAAATCTTTTACAATCAACAGAATAGAAGGGAATTCGGCATAGAGTTATTTATTGATAATGAATAGCAAATAATGTTAGATAATCTCTAGCTACATAAATCAAATGAGGACTGAAATATCAAGCATCAAGCAATGGCTCGCTTGTGCTAGCTTCGACCCTCACAATCGAGATCGCTCAGATTTCCAATCTTGCATTTTTTTATTAATGGAGTTTGATGAACCAGATCCATCATGTTGGGATCATCCACGACTTGAGGGATATCCTGTATATATTTATGATTTGATTCTTTTTATTTATATATTTTTGGGTGAAGTCTTGGGCGATCTTCCTTATGATAATATCGGCCCATTTATTTATTTTTCTCTCGGCGATATTTACCTTGAAAAACGTTAAAGGGTTGGGGGACATCCCTGGTAGAAAAATTAGCACATTCTCTACTTTTTCATGTTGAATCGCATATTATTTTTTCCAATTGCTGAATTGCTACGGTGAACTCCTTCATGGGAGGATCGACCCACGTCTCAATGAGGATGCCTGTGAAGCTTGATTTTTAGCGATTGGCCTTTTTTTTTAAGTCTATCATTTGATTCCGAACATGTAGTTTGATACCTTCAAAAGAGAGATCGTACCCCCTGTATTTTGCTCACCCCATGTACCTTCCTGCAAAGAGAGAGTCTGTTTTTGTGTTGTATTCTCTTATTATATGAGGAAAGGAGATTAATCTGAACAATCTAATTATTCCCAAAAATCTAGCCATGATAAGAACTAAAGCCGTCCTCCAATATTTTAGAAAAGCAATGATAGGTTCTTTTAATATCCCAGTATCTTTTTGCTTAGGAGGCTTCCAACTGTATATGCAGGAAAGCCTAATTTTGTATGGGACACTAGTCCCATGGACAAATCTTTGCCTTGAAATATTTTGATTTCTGAATAGCCACAACTCACAAGAACAAAAGAGGGCAAGGCCTTGTGAGCTTAAATGGATTAATGTAATACCCAGTTTCCAAAACATCATTCGAAAATATGTTTTATGTATTATCTGTAATAGTAAAATCTGATTTTTAGATACCATGCCAAGGATGCACTTGGGAAAATAGTTAGAAACACTCTTGGAGAGAATTTACGAGAATGATGTAAAAGTATAGCAACAATTATGTTGTTAATTGTAATCCTTTTTAATAAAACAAAAATGTCACACGATGTGATAGTTTGGTGGATGTAGCCCAGGGATTTGGGAAAACCACGTACATTGGAATCCCTCTTGTCTTATATTTTAATGTGGTATTTCTCCTTGTTTTGTGTTTGCATACTTTACTCTTATGTTGTGCAACCTTGTCGATGGATTAAAAACTGCATAATGATAAGTCAAGCAATGTTACTGTTATCCTGATGATTTCTTGTCTGTACACTAGTAATGTTTAAAATGGCACTATGTTGATGAAATACTTGTAGACTATACTTCCTAATTTATGAATAATAATTTTTGGAATTACCTTGAAGACATTGTCATCAACACAACAAATATATTGTAAGCTGAAGAGTCTAAAAGATGTGGTTAACATGGATGAAAATATACCTATTATAGTTCATTAGTTGGGAATGAGTAATGAGTAATCTTTATCCTTGATGATGAGTACACTATGGCAGAAGTTTAACAATTATAATCTGTTAGTTGCAAGTCAGTATATGTTGAGATATGGTTGAAGGATTTGATTTTGTTTTAAATGATAGTGGGAAGCTGCACAAAAAGTGCGCTATCTAGAATAAACATAGTTATGTAGACTTAGAAGGCATTGTGCGAATGATATCAGACCATAGAATTATGTTATTCAGTATAATATTAAGGGAGGTGTATGAAGTTATAGTTACAAGGAAAGAGCCTCTTTGGAAAAACTAAATCTAAAGGAATCTTAGAAAGATGCTGCTAATGTTTTTCTTTGACATCGGTGGGATGTTACAGTTACATTGTTTCAATAATGCTTCATAACGCGTTTGGGTCTTATAATTATCATTCACTGTTCCTATCTAGATGATCCGGTTGAAATATTTTCTATTAATGTTTAAAGGCAAAAAGACTGCCTACTCATGGTAACGATGTAAACAGAGACTATTGTAGAATAAAGGTTGAAGCTAATTGCCTAGTGTATTAAGTAAGAAGGACCATAAAAGGAAGGAATGAATGTTTGCATTTAATTTGTAATGACTGATGTTGATTTACATCCTACATATTTTCAGATATGGATGTTCGATGCCTGTAATGATCAATTTCATTGATTTGTTTGGACATACTTTCTTGTAATGCCATGAAAAATCTGCCACTAACAGGTTTGATTCATTTTGTAGTAACAACGTAACAATATTTACCCCTTTTCACACACAAATGGCATTAAGGTATAAGGGGTATGTTACATCCACTATCTCTTCTTCCAATGCACTGCCTTTGTGTTTATCTATACACCGCCTTCATGACTCTATGCAATGCTTAATTAATTGTCTCGACATGTTTTCGATGGTTTCAATTTGGGAACTTAGTTAGTTGGATCCAGACTAACCAAAGTATAAATACATCCTACCCTCGATGCTCTATGTTTTTGTTCTACTTAGGCTTCTCCTCCTTTCCATGGGGTACCACTATCCCATATACATGTGAATGGACACTATATCTTACTCAATCATCAATGGATCATGGATCGATAGGATAAACTGGTTATGAAACTGAAACAGGTTGTGTTGCTTCAACTGTTCCCTTTAGGGAACTACTGTCTCTTGGTAAACTAGATATGGAACTTGAGTTGCGTCTATATCCAATGTGCTGGTATATGGCCCTTACTCTTTACTAGGAAAGGACATTGGATGAAGCTATGGCCCTTAATCTAGAAATGAATTTGGACCTGAAACTGTGAGGTAAACATTCTGCACATGCCCATAATTCCTCACGCAACCAACAACAATATATTCCTCCTTGAAAAAAAGATACAAGCAATGTATCTAACTCAAAACTTTCGCAATCTCTCTCTTAAAGCATAATGTGCTATGATACCATGTTGAATACATAGTCATAAGAAAATGGGTGAATCCATTGTGACGATATGATTTCTCTCTCTTAACTACTACATTATATACACTATTTTGTTAGTAAGTAATATTTGTGTTTCTCCTTACAAAAAATTATATTTCACATTATCAGAAGATGTAGAATATATTTTCGATTCCCTTCGACAACAACATCTGAGATGACAAATCAATATCTTATTGTGAATAAATTTGAAAGAAAATTCCTATGCAATGAAAGGAGCCTTACACTTAATTCATGTTTGTTATTAAATATATTTATTGATTCTTGCATTTTTTAGATATTTTCACTAATTTGTTAGGGGGCTGTAGAAAAACCCATAACTCTTCATCATGCAATGCCAAGTTAGAGAAACAAAATTATGAGCATTCCATACAAATTAAAATACAAGAGAGAAATTTTTAGTCAGGAGATCTTGGTCAATACATAGGAAGGAAATAAATTGTATTTTGATCTATCTTATAAGTATTATTTCCTAATTGTAGTTGGAAAAGGAATTACCATGCAGAACCTAGCTTATTTGCAAGAACAAGATTTATAGCTTTTTCTTCTAAACTTATTAGATAATTTTTTATTTTGTCTTCCAATTTTGTAGATCATAATGTCCTCGAGAAATAATGAAATATCCAAAACATCTTTCCCACCTATCTAATTCCAAGTCTACATATAACAAAATGAATAAATTACACAATATACTTGGATCAATGACAAAAAAGTTGGTGATCAACACAACATAAATTATATAAAGGAAACTTATTTAAATTCAATATGCAACACAAGCTTTAAAACATTTATATTTTGTCAAACTAAATATTATGAGTAGTGGATACCTAAGGAAGATAATAACATGTTGTATTAAGCTATACAAATATTGAAATTCCAATTATAATGCATCATTGATCAATACATAATCAAATCTATCATACTTCAACTATCCTATTTGTTTAAGTAAAAGAAATAAACAATCTGGAATCCCCACATTATCATATCACTAAATGTGATATACATCCGACCAACTGTATTTATCCTCTAAAGGGGAGGTGGAGGGACACTATTAAAAGTTAGTTGTCCCTTAAAATTATATTACATTTTCTCTTATATGGGTGTTATTCTTTTTTAGGTGTATCTATCACTTTATTTTTGTAGTATTTTGGTGACAAGGTGGTGTTGTTGTGTATTGGGTCACTATCTACATGGTATTTAGAATTGAAATATTGTTGTGTATCGGGTCACTTTCTACATAGTATTTAGACTTGCAATTTTGTTGTATATTGGGTTAATATTTGCATGTAATTTAGACTTGAAATTTGTGATTCTTCTATTTTAAAGAATGAATTTACCACTACAATTGTGTACCCTACTTTGTAGTATTAGTAGAAAAAAGTGTTTAACTACAAGAAAATATTATTCTATTTAAAGACCAACACTAGAGAATAAGATAATAATATTTTTACATTTTATCTCTAAGAATGTTAGAACGTAGTATCAGTAGTATACAAGTAGTTGTGATGATTCACTAATTAACGAGGATTTTGTGCATCATTGAGCAATACATAATCCAAGCTATCATAGTTCAACTATCCTATTTGTTTAAGTAAAAGAAATAAACAATGTGCCATCCTCACATTATCATATCACTAAATGTGATGTAATACATCACACCAACTGTATTTATCCTCTAATGGGGAGGTGAAGGAGGGACACTATTAAAAATTAGTTGTCCCTTAAAATTATATTACATTTTTCTCTTATATGGGTGTTATTATTTTTTAGGTGTGCCTGTCACTTTATTTTTGTAGTATTTTGGTGACCAAGTGGTGTTGTTGTGTATTCGGTCACTATCTACATTGTATTTAGACTTGAAATATTGTTGTGTATACGGTCACTATCTACATGGTATTTAGACTTGTAAATTTGTTTTATAAAGGGTTAATATCTGCGTGGTATTTAGGTTTGAAATTGTGTGATTCTTCTATTTAAAGAATGAATTTACCACTACAATTTTGTACCCTAATTTGTAGTATTAGTACAAAAAAGTGTTTAACTACAAGAAAATGTTATACTATTTAAAGGCCAACACTAGAATAAAATAATAATATTTTTACATTTGATCTCTAAGTATGTTAGAACGTAGTATTAGTAGTATACAAGTAGTTGTGATGATTCACTAATTAACTAGGATTTTGTTTAGAACATGTTGTACTTTAAGTGTACATGACAAATATGAAGTGAGTACATAGTCATCTTTGAAATTTTATTAAGTCAAATGTGAATTAATTTGCTATGTTTTTATGATATGTGACTTATAAACATTCTACTATTTTTGAATTTATTGATAGAAATATTTGTGTGCCCTCCTATTCATGATCATTCTATAGTGAACTTGAAGGGTCTTTTAATAAAAAATGACTTAGTAACAATGGAACCATAATAAAATTGGTAAATGAAAGAGTAATCCCTCTTAACTTGAAAGAAATGGTGGTCATAATCAAGAAAAAAATTAGGGGCAAAATTTAGCCCATGGGCTATTTTTCAACTCTTTAAAAAAAATGGAAAATTTATGTACGAAAAGCACAAGCATCTTCCCTTTGACTACAAGAGCATTGGAGGATTTTTCTTGTGGTTATTTTTCTCCTAAATGACAAAGAAAGAGTAGTGAGAAAACAATGAATCCAAATGGTTGTTGCTTGAAATATATGTCTAGGCTAGTCCAATATGACCTAATGGGTTCACTCAATACTTGTAGGTCATTAAGCAATGACATTCTTCTAGGTCACTAAAATACAAGTTTGGATTCTGTTAAAGATGATATAAGAGTGACATTCATGCAGGTGTTAATACTAAGCTTATATGGATAGAATTAGCTCATCAATCCTAGGCTCTATCAAGCGCCGAGAGGGATCAAATCTCTTCATATGTATTCATTGTTTTGATTCAAACCAAAAGACACATATTTTTATTTAAGGTCCACATATAATATTTTATTATTAATATTTAATATTATTTATGGCCCACATATAATATTTATTGTTATTTTTTATTTTGTTATGAACTAACATTACAACATTTTTCCATACATGGTTTTAAAACCATATGCAAGTCCCTCCTACAACCATGGGTTGTTTAGGGGGCCTTGCACATGGTCTTAAAACCATTTGCAAGGCCCTCCTAAACCATGTACAATAAAACTATGGACTGTTTAGGCTTTGCACATGGTTCTAAAACCATGTGCAAGGCTCTCCTAAACCATGTACAAGAAAATGATGGGTTGTTTAGAAGGCCTTGCACATGGTTTTAAAACCATGGTTTAAAACCATGTGCATAAAAACCATGTGCAAACAATGTACACATGGTTTTAAAACCATGCACATGGTTTATGGTTTTAAAACCAGGTGCAAGGCCAACATTTTTTTATTATTTTGTTAAGTAAAAACATTACAACATCTCCTCCATATTGTGTTTTTTATTATTTTGTTACGTAGGAAGATTACAACATCTCCCCCATATTAGGTTTTTTTTCTAGCCGACATTTATTTTGGCTTATAATTAAAAAAATTATTTTTTATTAATAAAAATAACGTTACTTAACCTTATGTAACGTTACAAGATCTCCCCCGGTGCAATAGCCATTCAAGAAATAGAAATACTTATCCATGTTTGACAAATAAAATTTATCATAACTCTTATTCAACATATTTAACAATAATAAGAGAACTTTTAATAATAAGTAACCGTATTAGAGAAAATTTGGGGTCTAAAATGGGCCTCCTAAGGAAAATAATAATAAAAAAACCACATCACACTACAAATATGCCATGTCAGATTAAATCTAATGAAAGTCAACCTAAATCGTCTCATTAATGGTAGTTGACAACTATATTGAGTTAATGTAGAGTCAAGAGATATTGATTAAAAATATTAATGAAATATTTAGATTCTTGTGCACACATAATAAATAATAAGAAAATTTTGAATTTTATATTATTATTTTTTTAAATGAATAGGCCACTACTTTTTATATATTTAATAAATGTAAAACTCAAATATATTCATTTATAATGAAAAATATAATTATAATGGTATTAAAAAAATAAAGAAAATCACTATTATTTTTTAATATACATTTTATATTAATTCATATAAAAAATATTACATCACATTAAATAAAAAACAATAAACTATGTATATTCAAAATATTTTAATAAAAAAATTTAAAAATAATAAAAATATAAAATCTGTCAAAAATATCTATTTCTTTGAACATCTTTGAATAAAAATATTAAATATTTTTTATTGAAATATTTTAAAATTAAAACTGGTTAAAAATTATAGATAATTACATCTAAATGATCTAAAGGAAATTTTCACGCTAACTTTAGCTGCAGGATTTTCACAATGATCATTCTCAAAATCTCGTTCCCATTAACAACATTGTATACAATATCGATCCGATATAATGAGATATTGTAACTAACAATGAAAACCAATATCTTTCAACGAGTCGCAATTACAGCTCTTCGCATCGCCTCTTTATCGAGAAATTGGGAAATTGCGATTCGGTGTGTCAGATACACGCGATGAACTTTCAATACAAATGCATCTCATCTGAATAAATTATCGGCCCATATAAATAACTAGTACCCCACATTGTTCATACCTGACCTTTCATTTTCAAACACTGAACACGGAGGCAAAGTCAGTGAAGAAGTCATAACCTTCGTTGCCTCTTCTGGACTTCTCTCCAACATTTCGGTGCGTGGCTCAGGAATCACTTGAGTTGAAACTTCGGTGTGAATCACTACCTGCATCGCGCTGTTTGATTCCACGGCCTCAGAAATCGATGCAGTGCCGCTGGGCTTCTTGTTTTGGCTGACGAGATTGAGGGAATGTCCACACACAGGGCACGAAGAATGGGAATTGAGCCATTTATCAATGCATTCCATGTGGAATCTATGATTACAATTGGGCAACACCCGCACCTTTTCTCCTTCCCCGAATTCGGCTAAGCAGATGGGCACTCAGTGGCCAAGCTCGCTGGCAGCTTAGAATTAGCAGATCTGTACTCAACAATAGGTAGTGCTTTCATGTCCGTCTTCTTCAATCCAGTGTTGGCCAACCGGATAGCCACCTCATCAGAGGAGTCCGCCCCGTTTCGTCTTCTGAAGCAAAGGACGCATCTGAACAACGAGTTGAGGCCGAGCATACAGATGAGACCGCATATCATTACTGAGAGAACGATAGCTAGATCGGAGTTTAGAGTGCCCTCGTTCACATAACACCTCGTTGACTGCTCAGTGTGCTCCGCTACAGATGGAAAAGGTGCTGGAATAGATGCTAATAACTTCCTACCACCAGACAATGGGTAATTTGAAACGCTCATTTTGCTGGATTCGACCTTAAAATCCCAACAATTAATGAATTAATATGTCCCTCCCGGAACTTGATGACTCAAGGGTGCTGGGTGAGAGAAGACAAAGATCAGCGATAATGCTAACGATATGAATGAAGAGGAGAAACTGGATTATGAGTCTCACCGGTTTCGTCTATCTATTTATAGAGTTGTCTGTCCTTTGTCTGGCCTTCAAGTCAAAATATAAACTTTAGATCTCCCCCATAATATAAACTTTCACTATTATTTTGTGCCGACATGTTAGTAACGTTACATCAGGTGACAAGATCTCCATCATAATATTCACTTTCACTATTATATTTTGCCGACATGTTAGTAACGTTACATCATGTTACAAGATCTCCCCCATAATATTCACTTTCACTATTATTTTTTGCCGACATGTTAGTAACGTTACATCACGTGACAAGATCTCCCCCATACTCGGCTGTAGAGCGCCTCTCGGCGCAATAATGGAACTCTTGCTCATGGATCCTTGAACTTAAATATTATCTAAAAAGTGGTTGTGAACGATGTTTGGTATTTTGATTTCATTAATTTTTTCTAGATACTTACAATCTCTGCTTACGTAAATAGTAGTTTATTGAGTAGTTTACAAGTATCTTTGGAAATTTATCCCCTACTTAGCCCCAATGTGTACTTGTTTTCTAAATAGATTATATTTTTTTTCCTTTAAACGTGTCGTCCTTTGTTATGGGTTGTATTGTCATAATCCTACGAGGAACATGATAAACTTAAGTTCATCCATCAATGCTCAACAATCAGTATCCAACAAAGAGAATCATCCACATCCCTCCAAGAAATTAAAACACTTGAAAACATATTAAAGTCCCAACATCATGATTTATCCAACTATGCTAGCATAGGATGTTTTGTATATAAGAACATTTTCTCTAATTTGTAAATTCATGAGATTACAGCTTTTGGACAAGACCTTGGTAAACAATATTAATGAAATTTGAAATCTAGAAAGACTTAGAACTCTCTTTCCCATGAGACTAAGGGAAGCTTCTTTAGGTTTCTTATTTCATATAAAATCCATGAGAGTGAGAGTAAAAGAGAAAGTGAGAAAGAAAAAAAAGAAAGAAAAATACTAGGCTTTATTCTCCTTCTGAGAGTGGAAGTGGAAGTGAACATGAAAATGCGAGAAACATAAAAAGGGACAAAGACCGACATTTCTTTTCATCCTAAGAGTGAAACTAAAACTAAAAGTGATGCAAGGAAAATGAAAAGGAAGAGACAGGAGTAGCAGTACTTTTGTTCAATGAAACAATTTAGTTGAGGCTATATTATTGAAGCCCGTGAATTGAAAGGAATGCTACAACTTAGTATTTTTTCTATTGGAGTTATAAAAATGATGAGTTCCTAGTTTAGAACCATTAATAGTGCTTCAAAGGAATCAATGATTCTTTGATTAATTATTATTTTGAGTTGAAGCATATCTGATTAGACCATTCATTTTTCCACCTCTATTCAACAACTTAAATCAATATCTTATTCTTTCAATTGAGTTCAAGTTTACTCCTAGAGTGGCTTTCTAATGGAATGGTTAGTTTTAAATTTGTACATTTAATGTCGTATTTCTAAGAATGGCTTTTATTTCTGTCGAATTTACTACATTATGCATTTGAATATATTTGAACACTTCAAAACATCACACTTTCTATACAATTGTAGGTAGCTCAAAATGAGCATACTTTGTATAATTTTGAAGTTTTATGCATTTTTTGAATTATATTATCTAATGCTACAACTTACTATAAATTTAGAATCTTTAAGTTCCTCAATATAAATCACCAATCTACAACAACTAGATTTTAGTTTCCTTTTTTATCTTTTTTCCTCTGCACTTATTATTGCACCTTCTTGAGGCAATTGCTAGTATATATTTATATAAGACTTAGATTTAAGTTCTATCGCATAGTTGATTTATATCACAACAATATTTATGTCTTACTGTGTTGTTTTTCAACATATCTTTCCATACCAGAGGATCTCGTGAAGTAAGTCCTGCGATCTTGTTTTTTTCTCTATATTTTCATCGCTTCGTCCCTTCGTGAATTATAAACCAGGAGTAATCCGGTGCTAGAAGTTTCTTCATTCATATAATGGCCGCAAATCTCAGATCTGATAGAGAGCAAGGCAAATCGGCTTCGGACGCCAAAATGAGAAGATCAGAGTATAGATTAGTTAAAGATGCAGCAGAGTGTTCATTCGGGAGAAGTTTGTCTATGAAAGATGAAAGCTCGTCTCATTATCACGATGTAATTGCTCCACCCAGAATGAGTTCTGTCGATATAGCCCCAAGAAGATATAGTTCTGTAGACTTCGCCCCACCTAGGATGACTTCAGTAGAAGGTGTTGATCCACCTAGGTTAAGCACTGCTAACGTTGCCCCACACAGGCTGAGTTTCACTACAGAGAACTATATACTGGGTGCCAGGCCTTCATCCGCTAAAGAAATTGAGCGGGCAGAGAGCACTCAAGCTGCTCACCCAACTATTTCATTTAAGCTTACCGCCCAGATGGCCGCATATTCTCTTTGGCATTTGCTGATGGGAATCTCTACACCGGATCCGACAGCCATATCATCCGAACCTGGAGATACCTTCGACGGATATTTGAAGAGTGCGGTCGATTGGACTCGGGAAGTGGAAATGTGAGGGCGATTGTGCTTACAGACGATAAGATATTCAGCGCCCATGCCGACCATAAGATCCGGGTGTGGAGTCGGTCAAGTTCCAGTAAACGGAATAGATAACGGAATAGAGCCGGAATCCGATCTGATCCAAGTACAGATCGTCGCATCAGCAGATCCGCTGAATAACAGATTATTACCCCCTGTTGCCAGAGATAGAATTGCATGTTGTGGGCCGCCAAGGATTTGTGAGGAAGAGTATCGCTCTTTCTCCCAGCAAACTATTCGACCGTTGGAAGTTCCTGCCAACAGAGCAGATCCATTCGCGTTCAGAGCAAGAGCTTTTACGGGCCCCATTCGTGATAAAAGCTCTTGCTCTGAACGCGAATGGATCTGCTCTGTTCGCAGGAACTTCCAACGGTCGAATAGTTTGCTGGGAGAAAGTGCGATACTCTTCCTCACAAATCCAAGGCGGTCCACAACATGCAATTCTATCTCTGGCAACAGGGGGTAATAATCTGTTATTCAGCGGATCTGCTGATGCGACGATCTGTACTTGGATCAGATCGGATTCCGGCTCTATTCCGTTATGTATTCCGTTTTTCAGTGAGCATTTCATCTTCTATTCCGTTATCTATTCCGTTTATTGGAACTCGACCGACTCCACACCCGGATCTTATGCTCGGCATGGGCGCTGGATATCTTATCGTCTGTAAGCACAATCGCCCTCACATTCCACTTCCCGAGTCCAATCGACCGCACTCTTCAAATTCCCGTCGATGCTATCTCCAGGTTCGGATGATATGGCTGTCGGATCCGGTGCAGAGATCCCCATCAGCGAATGCCAAAGCGAATATGTGGCCATCTGGGCGGTAAGCTTAAATGAAATAATTGAGTGTGCAGCTTCACTGCTCTCTGCCCGCTCAATTTCTGTAGAGGATGAAGGCCTGCCACCCAATATATAGTTATCTGTAGTGAAACTCATCCTGTGTGGGGCAACGTTAGCAGAGCTTAACCTAGGTGGATCAACACCTTCCACTGAAGTCATCCTAGGTGGGACGAAGTCTACAGAACTATATCTTGGTGGGGCTATATGGACAGAACTCATTCTGGGTGGGGCAATTACATCATGATAATGAGACGAGCTTTCATCTCTCACAGACAAACTTCTCCTGAATGAAGACTCTGCTGCATCTTTATCTAAACTATACTCTGATCTTCTCATTTTGGCCTCCAAAGCCGATTTGCCTTGCTCTCTATCAGATCTTCTAATATTTGCGGCCATTATATGAATCAAGAAACATCTAGCACCTGATTACTCTTGGTTTATAATTCAAGAAGGGACGAAGCCGATGAAAATATAGAGAAAAAACAAGATCGCAGGACTTACCTCACGAGATCCTCTGGAATGGAAAGATATGCTGAAAAAAAACACAGTAAGACATAAATCTTGAAATTGTTGTGAGATAACTCAACTATGCGATAACCTAAATCTAGGTAGCATAATGACTTCTTATATAAATTTAAAAAATATTGAATGCATTAATTTACTAAATAAATGTTCAAAGCTTTGTTGTATTTATAAAATAACATGTTAAAAACAAAAATTAAACTTGGGTTGTAGGTAAAAAAAGTCAAAGTTGGATTATATTTAAAAAGTAACATGTTAAACATAAAATCTTAAAAACCCCAAATTATCTTGAAAGCTGGGTTGTTTTAAAAGAATGTTGAAAAACCTAAACTATCCTAAAAAAGTAATGGTGGGTTGTATTTAATTGTTAAAAAAAAAAAGAGTAAAGCTCATTTGTATTTAAGAAGTAATATCCCAAACATGAATGTTGAATCTTGAAAATATGTTGTATTAAAATGTAAATTGTATTTATTAAATAAGAATGTTGAAAACATCCAATTCAAAAAGGACAAAGTTAGACTATATTTAAAAATCAACATGTCCAATATGACTATTTAAAGCACCTAACTATTTTGAAAGTTGAGATACATTTAAAATTAAGCTAAATGTTGAAAACACCGAACTATCTTAAAAAGTGTCAAAGTTGGGTTGTATTTAAGAAGTAACATGTCAAACAAAAATGCTGAAAACACCCAACCATAAAATGTCAAAATTTTATTTTTTTTAAAGTAACTTGTCAAACAAAAATGTTGAGAACACCAAACTACCGTTTAAAAAGGTCAAAGTTGGACTATATTTAAAAGGTAACATGTCAAACATAAATACTGAAAACACATAACCATCTTGAAAATTGGGATGCATACACAACTAAAGTAAGAAAAAAGAATGTTAAAAACATTAAACTAAGTTAAGGAAACATTAAACTATCCTTAATAACAGTTAAAATTGAACTATATTTAAAAAAGTAAGATGCTAAAAGCATATAGCTATCTTGAAAATCGTAGCAACTATTATGAAGATAAGTATTCAATTTTCATTTCATGATATTGTATGGCTATGCATTTGTTGCGCCGAGAGGCGCTCTACAGCCCAGTATGGGGGAGATCTTGTAACGTTACGTAACGTTAGATCTTGTAACGTTACGTAACGTTATGTAACGTTACGTAACGTTTTTTTTATTAATAAAATGTATTTTTTTTAATTATAGGCCAAAATAAATGTCGGCCAGAAAAAACCTAATATGGGGTAGATGTTGTAATCTTACTACCTAAAAAAATATGGGTGGGGAAAAAAAACACAATATGGGGGAGATGTTGTAATGTTTTACTTCACTTCTAAAACCATAGTTTTATGCACATGGTTTTAAACCATGTGCAAACCATGGTTTAAAACCATGTGCATAAAACTATGGTTTTAAAACCATGCACATGGTTTAAAACCATGTGCATAAAACTATGGTTTTAAAACCATGCACATGGTTTATGGTTTTAAAACCATGTGCAAGGCCTTCTAAACAACCCATAGTTTTATTGTACATGGTTTAGGAGGGCCTTGCACAAGGTTTTAAAACCATGTGCAAGGCCTCCTAAACAACCCATAGTTTTATTGTACATGGTTTAGGAGGGCCTTGCAAATGGTTTTAAGACCATGTGCAAGACCTCCTAAACAACCCATGGTTGTAGGAGGCCCTTGCATATGGTTTTAAAACCATGTATGGAGAAATGTTGTAACGTTAGTTCATAACAAAATAAAAAATAATAAAAAATACTATATGTGCGGCATAAATAATATTAAATATTATATGTGGACCTTAAATAAAAAGATGTGTCTTTTGGTTTGAATCAAATCAATGGATACCTACGAAGAGATTTGATCCCTCTCGACGCTTAATAGAGCCTAGGATTTGGATCTATGCTGGTTTATATTCAGTTGATGTGTTACGCTTGTTTGACTATTTTCATTTATACTACTGAATTGCACATGATATAGATAAGAAGTCAGTGATGTTATACAACATTCCATTACTACTAATCTAGATTAAAACGTCTTTGCTCGCATATTAGGAGTATTACACACTCTTAATAACTTAATGTAGAATGCATCTAGAAGTTATTGTATGTATACATGATATGGATGAATGTTGTAGCATTGGATAAAATAGTCGCATGGCTATGTGACATATATTTGTCACTATTAATAGGTTTTGGAAATTATGATATCTTTCTAATACTGCAAATGATCTTGAATTGTAGATTATTCCAAACAACAAGTAACAACAGTTCAGAAGGGGAACTTGAAGCTTCTGAGGTCAAAGACACCATAGCGAAATAAAGAGCTTCAGAAGAACATAAAGAGAATGGTAGATCCACCTCGAGAGATGAAGACCACCTTGGGAACGAGAAATAATCCAAGATGAAGAATAGTATGACGATACTTCTAAATAAAAAAACAGGCCTCAGACACACTCTAGTTATGTGACACTTTTGAGCGACATCATTGATGCACAGCCTTCCAGCTATGAATAAGTAGACAAGAAGAAAGGGAAGGAGACTATGATCAAAGTATACAAGTTCAAGAAGAACGATGTCTAGGATGCGGTGTCAAGACTTGAAGGGAAGTCCCTAGTGTCTTCCATATGGATCTGCCACATCCAACTTGCAGTAGATGGCAACCTCGTGGGATACAAGACAAGAAAGAAGGCATAGACTCTGAAGAGACATTTGCACCAGTCACAATTCAAGTATACATACAGTAGCCACTGGGAGTTGAGACACATGATAGGAAGACTCATGTGTGAAAATTAAAGAAGGCCTTGTATGAGCTTAGAAGGCACCCATGGGATAGAGAATGCAGTTACATAAGGATCTTGAATATCACCTAGAGTGATGAAGATCTTAACCCTTTCTACAATATTGAAGATGAAATCCTATAGAGGATGACAAGCTCATATATGGGTGCGAGAAGAATTTTTCAACAAAATTCAAGTTAGAGGATATTGGTGTCTAGTGACCCTAGCACTAGTGGAAAATGAGAGATTAATGACCATGAGACCAAAAATTTTGGTCACCACAGTTTTTTTAAAGGGACCAAAATTGATAATTTTAAGTGAGCTAACTAAAAACGCCCACGATAAATAACCACTTTTGGTCACGGGAAAAAAATCAGCTAAAAACGACCAAGATAAATGACCAAATTTGATCATGAGATATCTAGACTACAAATGACCAGATTACAATTGGTCGTTTATTTGGTCCTTTTTAGTTGTGCCACTCCGACAATGGAAAAAATTACAAATTTGACAATGAATTTGTACAATTTACTAAATTCTAACACTGAATCCATCTGGAGTGTTAGAATTTAGTAAATTATAGCCCCCTCATGTGTCATAGCTTAGCGAGTGACACTAATTTACCTATTATAATCAAGAAATATTTATACACTAGTGTCACAACTCAACAATTAACACCAAATTAGTGTTATTGATCATGATGACATCCTAGTGAGACACCAAATTGATGATGTGTCGATGATCATCAAGAATGTGTCATGTTCAGAATGTCAATCCACCTTCGGTCATTGAGGATATTCTTGTCCCTTTCCATTTGGGACTAACAGATGGAACCCTCATGAATTGCAAGGCCGTCGAAGCCACAAAATCCATCAAATGAGGTGCCAAACATGCCCTTAAATATATTTAAATGAATCGTTAAACTAACATAGACCAAATTACATTAGTTGTTCAACTCCGACTTATTTGCGTATAAAAAAAATTATAATATTAAAACATAAATTATATTGCCAAGAGCATGGTTTAATAACAAGCAATGAGATGAGACATGTTAAAAACCCTTCATGGACACTACTGTAAATGTGGCTTCGTAAATATAAAAATTATCTCTAAAAAAATTATACTAATACGTTATAATATATACATTATATTAAATATCTTAAAATAATTAAATTTATAATATATAAGTTTTATAAAATATAATAGTACGTAAATAAAAATATAATATATCACTATAGATTAGTTGGGATATACGAAACAAAACAAACCAAAAAATATAGTAAAAAAACTAAATGCACTATAACAAAACTAGTGGAAAAGAGGGTATTTTTGTATCATTGTTGGAAACAATTGAAGGCTTTGGTGCGAAGGGGTTTTTGAACATATGCTTCATGTTTCCATGAATTTCTCGAACATAAATTGCATAGTGAACCGACTCGATATTGGATTTCTCTTCTCCAACACGTTCCTTTGTCTTGGCTTCTGATCCCGACATTGACACCCATGATACTCCTCCCATATTCTTCTTATAGTGGGTGGGAGGTAAGGTTCAATCATTTTATCACTCGCTATTGAGGCTGAAGTGTATTCAACAATATCTGCATAACATGGGGGGTCATCACACAAGGTTCATTCTCCTAGCGGTCTCGTGGCGAACTATTCTCATGGATTATAGGAAACAAATCTAAATCTCTCCATTCCTTGGATTCTCCCTTGACAGGTGTGATTCTCCCACCTAAACTTCCAGTCAAAAAAGACCACCATCACAACCCTTCCCAATGGTCTCAAAATTGCATCTGAAGGTTCTTCGTTATGTTTTTCTCCATAATTTATTTATTTTGAAATTGCTTCTAGGAATATACCCCGAGTCTGGGTTGCACTAACATATTTGAGTTTCTTCCTTGTGACAATGGAATTTAAACATTTCTTCCTTCCATTAATGAATTTCAAAAATCAATCTGTTTGATTCATATTCAGATATTGTTTGGATCAAAGCCTAATTGCATCGATTGGACTGTATGTTGATTGTGGTTTTGTTTATGACACCCCATTGTACAACATGGCAACTCACCTTCTAGAACGAATGGAGTTAAAAACCACAAAGAATCAAATCCAGGAGATTACATGGCTTTCAAACTGCTAGATTTTACATGATTGAAATATGATTTATGAAATTTGAGAGATTTTGCATGATTGAAATTTGTAGAATGCACCTTTGGGCACAATTAATATTTTGATTTACATTTTAAAACACATCTCAAATTTCTAGCTGAAATAAACTATTTGGAACTATTCTATACGAACTTATTATTTTGATGAAACTTTAATGATGAAAGTTCAGTGTAGGACCTTTAAACCATGAATACAAAATACAAATAAGTTATTATACTTTCATATAGGAAGTATGTCATTATAATGGATTCAACATTGATTTCCTGTTACTTCATTTGACTACTTAATAGTTTGTATCTCACTTTTGCACTGTAATTAAAGTTATTATAATTCATGATTTTATGCATTCATATTATCCAAAAAGGAATTTTTCATATTTGTGTTTCGCCACAGTTATCACAGGAGCGATGATGAAATGCTCGATTTCATGAAAGAGCATTTAATTCACATTTACTTCGATATATTTCTATGCCATACTGTCTCTGCCTCCATTGCATCACCCTCCACTGCCTCTTATGAACGTCCCTTCATTATCTCTGCTTACAATGCACCACTCTCCACTATCTCTTCTTCCAACGCATCATCTTTTTGTTCATCTATACACCGCCTTCATGACTGTATCTCTGCTTACAATGCACCACCCCCCCGCTATCTCTTCTTCCAATGCACTGCCTTTGTGTTTATCTATACACCGCCTTCATGACTCTATGCAATGCTTAATTAATTGTCTGGACATGTTTTCCATGGTTTCAATTTGGGAACTTAGTCAGTTGGATCGAGACTAACCAAAGTACAAATACATCCTACCCTGGGTGCTCTAAGTTTTGGTTCTACTTAGGCTGCTCCTCCTTTCCATGGGGTACCACTATCCCATACACATGTGAATGGACACTATATATTACTCAGTCATCAATGGATCATGGATCGATTGGATAAACTGGTTATGCAACTGAAATAGGTTGTGTTGCTTCAACTATTCCCTTTATGGAACTACTGTCTCTTGGTAAACTAGATATGGAACCTGAGTTGCATCTACATCCAATGTTCTGGTATATGGCCCTTACTCTTTACTAGGAAAATACATTGGATGAGGCTATGGCCCTTGATCTAGTAATGAATTTGGACCTGAAACTGTGAGGTAAACATTCTGCATATGCCCATAATTCCTCATGCAACCAACAACAATATATTCCTCATTGATAAAAAGATACAAGCAACGTATCTATCTCACAACTTTCACAATCTCTCTCTTAAATCATAATGTGCTATGATACCATGTTGAATACATAGTAATAAGACAATGGGTGAATCCATTGTGATGATATTATTCCTCTCTCTTAACTACTATATTATATACACTATTTTGTTAGTAAGTAATATTTGTGTTTCTCCTTACAAAAAATTATATTTCACATTATAAGAAGATGTAGAAACAATGAAATATCCAAAACATCTTTCCCACCTATCTAATTCCAAGTCTACATATAACAAAATGAATAAATTATTCAACAACTAGATCAAGATATGTTGGGAGAAGACACATAACTAAAAAAATAATCTTCCCTCAACCTCAAAATAAAAATATTTGTAATTAGACATTGAAAGATAAGGAATTATTGGTCAATGCAAAATTGCAACTTTGCAATTTGTTAGTCCTATTTATTACATCTTACAATTTGACATTTTTAATTATTATTAAAAATTACTTTTATTTGTTAATTGCTTGAATATCTGAATATATAAGAGAATCAACTTTCCTTAGATATTATAATGCCAAACTTTACAATTATGTATAATCACTACTACAATAATTAATATCCAACTAAACACAATACACTTGGATCAATGACAAAAAAGTTGGTGATCAACACAACATAAATTATATAAGGGAAACTTATTTAAATTCAATATGAAACACAAGCTTTAAAACATTTATATTTTTTCCAAACTAAATATTATTAGTAGTGGATACCTAAGGAAGATAATAACATGTTGTATTAAGCTATAGTATAATATCCCTCTTGTACACCCTTAAATATTGTAATTATGAAGGGATAATTTGTATTTATTTTGGTGAGGAGCTCAAGGCCAAGGCCTCACCAGAATAACCTTTTATGAATTAAAGAATTAGGAGACCTAAGACATTAACGAAACCTAATGAGGATAATTAAAATCCTTCGGGGAAAGGAAAGGATGAGTGAAGCCTTGAGGATCTAGTAGTGATAACCGTTGTTAAAAAATGGGGTTTGAAAAATTAGAAAAGGGGAGAAAGTTAAAAGATCCCCCCCCCAAGGGCTTAAGGTCCTTACCAATAAGAGAAAACGCTCGCTCACTCCAGGCATGCTTAAATGATGATTCGTACTTATCATTTTCATAACCATAACATCCCCTGAAGCCATTTACAATGAATAAATCATGATCGATGGCAGAAAGAGGACATTAGGATTGTAAAATACCGCTTGTACCTTAATGCGTTAAATGACGTCGTTGTGAATTAGGTGTCTGCAAAAACATGATTATTAACCTTTTCCACCAATAATCCTTTATAAAACATCATCATTATGAAGAAAAATAAACATGCACAACATAATACTACAAATGAGACAACCATATTCATGTGGTTCACCTCGTCCACGAGGATACGTCCACCAATTTAGTTATTCTTTTATTTCTTTATCAAAATAGAGTACTTACAAAGCCAAGGCTCATCCATGTCCGATTTACCTTACCACAAGGCTCTTCGCAGAGAGCCTCTTGTAACTAAACAACCCCCTTTTTGGCTCATAAAAATTTTAAAAAAAATGAAGCAATAGAACGAGAGTAGATTCAACCCCTTCAGTAAACCCGGTGAAAAATAAATCAATTCATGATTTCACACATTAAGACTACCTGAATATGATCTAAATATTTTGGCAATCGCATCTCCAAGGAAATCTAAGGCAAACAAGGCAATGCTAGATCAAATACACAATGATATCTAAACTTTTGGCAAATTGCATCAGCAATGAAAGCCATGATAATGCGGGATCAAAATATGCAACGATCTCTAAACTTTTGGCAAATCAAATCAAAGAAATGAAATCCATGATAATGCTACATCAAAACACAAATCGAAAATACATAGAGATCTTAATCTTTAGCAATCAAAACACAGAATCTGGTTCAAGAGGGGGCACTAAGACACCAGCAATTATAAGCCAAGACTCGCTATAGACTAGAGGCAGAAATAACCCTTCAAACGTTCCTCTATACAGAAACTCCCCATCCTCATTTTCCCAAGAGGCGTTCCAGCCATGGCTCCCCTTTCTCCCACCCAGTCAATTATTAAATAAGGCCTGGATTCAAACAACCATTCAGCCACTAAAAGGTCACAACTATCAAGGTTATTGGCCATTACTTCCTTTCCGAACCTCTCCTTAATTCATGCCAAGATCAAGGCATGAATTCAAGTGATTGTTTCAGCCACTAAATGGTCATGACTATCAAGGTTCAAGGAAGATCTTATTTCCCTCATTCTAGCTGAATCTCCCCTCTAATTATGCCAGGGTTAAAGCCATAAACTTATGGAGGATTTAATTAGAATGTGGGCCTTTAGCTAAAGGATATAAATATATAAGGCTTAAATCTTGACTTAAGCCTAAAATAAAAATCCATGTCTTCATTTATCATACACTTTCTATTATTTGTCTTTATAGATGGACTAAATACTTGTCTTTAATCTATAATTTACTTTTCCATTTTCCTGCTGTTAAGTTGTCTTGGTGTTTTAGGGCATAGGAGATTGATTCGCCTAACTTTCAGGTGTCTTTTGGTGGGGCCTTGGCACTTGACCTCCTCACCTAGAACCCCTCATACAATAACATTCACAATCAAAAATGCTTAGGGGTATATATATAGGAGGAACATTACAAGGATAAAGGAAGATCCCTATATATAAGTATCTATATATATATAATATAGATATTTATATGTGTATAGATGTGAAAGATTTGGTAAAGGAAACTTTATTTCCTCGGACACCTAAAGGGAGACATGAGTACATTTAAAAAGAAACAGAAGAAAGAATCGAGAATTGTGAGGGGGTATAATGAAAAGGAAAAATCATAATACATGGGTTATTTGTGAAAAATTCCCAAGAGGCATCGTAAACAATAACAAAACATTTTTCATGGCTTAGTTAAATAGCCGTGAAAGGTGATTAATGCACTTGCTAATTGTGATAGCAGAAACCCAAGAATTGTATTTTGATAATATTTCTTTTCTAGACACCAAGTATTTTAAGTAATATTAAAAAATTAGATGACTATTTTCCTCCCATGATATGGTTATGTAATAAAGAGAAATTAGAGGTTAAAAGTGTTATTTCTTATACCACATGCAATGGGGGAAAAAGGGTAAGAGAACTTAAGTAGCATATAAGGAGCAGGAAAGGGGGAAAAAGGGAAAAAAAGCACGTGAAGCTTTAGGTTTTTTGTTTTGTTTGTATGTTCTTTTTGAAACCTCTAAGTCGAATTCTTTGGAGAAAATTTTGTTATTATCCATGGACTATCATGTTGTACGGGTAGAAATCCAAGGTGGCTAGGTGATTCCCTTAGGAGGAAATAATCCCTTGGCAATTGTTTTATTTTCTTAATACGGATTTTTGAATTTATGTGATTATGTTCTTGATATTAATCTTTTGCTTATCGAAATAGAGGAAGGATGGATTATTTCTTTCAATGAAACTGATCTAAGGCTTAATTAGTTTTACCTCCTAATGGAATCAAGGAAGGTTGGGCGATTTCGTATGATGAAATCGATCCCATGCTGTACCCAATTCTGGAAAGGTGGAGTAACCTACTCAGAAAGATGGTTACAATCGGCCGGTAGTGTGTAAACTACCTCAATTTTTCTTTTCTTTTCTTTTTATATAAGGCATATAACCAATTTATGTTTCCTTAAATATTCAAGATGTAGTTTAGTCTTAGCATAATAAATGGTAAATTTATCCTTGTCATTTATTTTTGAAGCTACTATCTATTTTTAAAATGGCAAGCAATTTTGTAGTTCAATACCTAAGTGTTGCAGGTTGGATTTGTTTTGCTTGCAGGTTCCGTTGATGGAAGATTGGACCACATGACTGATAAAATCACTTACTAAGCTTCGGCTAACCATCCATTTTCCGTGATAGGTGCTATAAGAAATTGAAAAGGGCATTCCTAGGTAAAGATATTCCTACTCCCTATCAGAAGGCTAGAACAATTCACTTCTATGAAAAATTAAGGGCCAAGCCCCAAGCTCAACGCCGAGAACCTTCACGTCTCCACATTGCACTAATGAGGTCCACAAACAATCAAAGCAAGGTCCAATAGCAAAGTTCATGCACTAAGCTCATACAAGGAGGAATTCCATGCATTCAACTTAAGGTATCAAGGGCTATCCTAAGTTTATATGTGGGAAACCTCCCTCCGAAGGAGAAGCTGCATGTCTCGGCTTAATCCAAGGTTTTGCAATGAAAATCATATTTTTAAGATGGTTGTCGCAAGTTTCCAAAGGAAGATCCGCGTGGTTCACGATCCTGTTGCCATAAGCCACGGGGATGACTTACCGGGGCTCCACGTAAGGGTTAAGGGATCCATGATGGGGTGTCCAACATGTCCAGAGTTGACCTCATAGTTGTCACCTCCTAATGATTTCATAGCAGGAAATAGTTACGACAGTCCCTATGATCACATGGGTTGCAATGAGTTGTCGACCAGTGGGAACTGCCACGGTACGCTCTTCATTAGTATGTTCTTTAAAGTCACTATACTTATGGCCTTTGGGAGAGAAAAGAGACTTCTCAAAGGATCCAATAGATCTATGGCATAGTTGGGATTTGGTGTTGGGTGCTGGGATCCATTCGAGGGTTTGGAGGAGGTATCAGTGCTAGCGATCAATGCTCGAACCCTTTCACCCCAGGTAAAATGATTTTTCTCTACTGCTTAGCTAGATCTTAGTTTTTGTCTTGATTTTACCCACTACTGAGTGTAACCCTTGTGTGTGGTTGCAGGTACTAGGTGCGAGATCGGTTGGACGGATGCATGTAAACAATGCGTTTTTCACCGGTAAGTGGTTTTATTGACCCTATGGTAAGGACTTTTGGCTGTGGGCTTTCCAATCCAAAGGAGTGGGGATCTTCATGGTCTACGTCTATAAAGGGATTAGAGGGTTTCCAATGTTTGAACTGTCGTGTTGATGGGTCTTTCAAGAGAGTAAGGCACTGAAGCCATGGCATGGTAGAATCTTAGTTGTGAGCGATTTATGGTATTTTTAGTTTTCTCTATGTAAATATATATGTTATGTTCAGACTGCGAGTCCTCTTAAGACTGTAATGCACTTCTTTTTGCAGTAAAAGGCTTTAATCCATGATACTGTGGCTCGGCTAAGTTCTTGAACTCTTTAATGTCGCTATGTATGAAAAGGTTGTCTGTAAATATTTCTTCTGTTTTTTAATGGATTTTATGATGTGGATCTTGTGTGGAATGATGACCCATCTTCATATTTCTTCGTATAAAGCTTTACTGTAAATTTTTAAAGGTAGAGTCAATCTGCATTAAAAGTTTCGTTGTTGGTAGTTTTAACAAGAACCCTTACGAGTCTGAGTGACAGGTAGGAAAAAAGGGCTCGTAACCCTCCTTTGAAAGTGGTTAAAGTTTTTCCTCTTTTGAAATAAACACTTGCCCCTACGCTTTCCATCTATGTCAGAGTGAGTGAGGTGAGGGAATTCATTCCCTAAAGGCTTCATCGATTCCTCATTGATCCTCCAAAGGATTCCCTCCCGAAGCCAAACCTTCTCCACCCATCACTTATTCCAATGAAGAGGGTTAAGGTTCTATTTTTGGGTTACAGGCATGGTCGGTGAGAAAAATGATGTCTGGGCCATGCGACTTAGGGTTTTGGTTCCTATTTTACCACTAAATCCCAAACCACTTTCCCCGTAAGAAGAAAAATGAGCATTAGTCATCTGAGAGGAAGGTGCATGATGATATCGAATTCCTTTTGGTCTCAATCGAAACCCCTCCGACGGAATCAAATCCCACAGAGAGTCAGACGTATATGGCTTGGTTGATCAAGAAATCGCGTTTGAGAACGTCATGGGTTGGGGCCTTTAACAGGCATTTCGTTAGCTAATCTATGTGTGGGGTATCCTAGAAAACAAAAACAATGTCTCAGAATATAAAACCACCATTACAATTTGGAATCTAATCTAATACTAGAATGCACAAGAACTGTAATTTAAAACTACCATACCCTAGGCATTTAAATTTAAAGTTATAATAACAATCCTCCTATTAACCCAACCGGGTGACTATGTATAGATATGTCAACTATAGGAACATGCATAAACACACACACACACACACACACACACACACACATATAATTTCACTTTCTTTCTATAGAGCATTCTACCAAATAAAATTTTTACTTGCAGCATAACTAGGATATTCCATACTTAACAAAACCTTAAATCTGAGATAATAAAAATTCACATTTCAGTATACAGAAAAAAATCATCAAACTCACACTCAAAACCTGTAGATTAGTTGCACCGACTACAGTGGAAGCAGCCACGTTCCACCCAATCGTAGACTAGGTTCAGCTCCTTTACCTTCTAGTCGCCCCCGAGCCAAACCTCCCAGGAGACAACATGGACCCCTAACTTCAGATTCAAATCTCAGAACATCCACAGGCAATCATGCCCAACAACAGGCACTCTCTCAGCAGAGTCCTCTTGCCCCAGCATACTCAACATCGTCCTGCCTACACCGTATGCTATTTTTGTCTCGTTTTCCTTGGATCCTTTTTTATTTGCCTAGGTCTTTCCCATTAGCCCTGTCCCCTTCCTCACCAGAATTCCCAGGGATTAATGGTATCCCCTATTTTTCATGGATGTGTCTGTGCTGATTCTGCACATTTGACACTTATTTTTTTGTAGTCCCTGAAGTTAGCTGGTCCCTGTTCCTTACTGTCTCCTGCAGGTTTCCTCTTTTAACCTGGCTGCTTCCACCATATTCCTTGCATCAATAATATTTTTATTATTCATTGGCATTAACCCCCCAAGGATAATTATTACATCATTCCTCCCCGGACTCTTTGGTTGAGTCATTAATAGCCATAATTCATGATGCATAGACAATCAGTAAATAATAATAATAATAATAATAAATAAAGCATAGTTTGGGGGCATTACATCCACACCCCCTTATTTTAAACACTGTCCTCAGTGTTCATTTTCTCCCATTGGCTCAATAAACAAGCTAGGGTACTTTATTCACATTTCATCCTCTAGCTCCCAAGTTGCCTCCTCGAGGCTAAAGTGCTTCCATTGCACTTTTACCTGAGAGATGACTCGGTTCTGAAGTACTATTTCTTTCCTATCTAGAATGCGTGCAGGTTCCACCCGGAACTCTCCTTCAGGTTCCACCTGTACCACATTCCAATCGATAATGTGAGCTAAGTCATACAAATATTTTGTTAACAATGAAACGTGAAAAACATTATGAATCTTTAAATGAACAGGCAAGGCCAGCTTGTAAGCTACATGCCCGATTCTCTCTAGGACTTGGAAAGGTCCAAAAAATCTTGGAGCTAGTTTCTTCCAGCTCCCCAGCTTGAGGGAACTCTTTTTAGGTTTGACCCGTAGGTACACATGGTTGCCAACACAGAACTCCTTGTGTTTTCTTTTTAAATTAGCATAACACTTTTGTTTATCTTGAGCCGCTTTTAGATTCTTCTGCACTTCACGAACTGTTTGCTCCATCTCTTGTAATAGCTCAGGTCCAATTAGTAAACGATCCACAGGATTATCCCAACTGACAGGGGTATTGCACTTTTTTCCGTATAGTATCTCAAACAGACTCATTTTCACTGAGGCCTGATAACCATTATTATAAGCAAACTACACTAGGTGCAAATAGTTTTCCCACTTAGTGGGTCTTTTCATAACGTACATCCTTAACATGTTCTCGATGGTCTGGTTGGTACATTCTGTTTTCCCATCCATTTCCAAATTATAACTAGTGCTAAAGTTAATTCTAGTTTCTAAACCTGCAAATAGCAATTTCTAGAAATTTGATGTAAATTTCACATCCCTGTCAGATATTACAATTTTTGGTACACCGTGCAATCGGAATATCTCATTTAGAAATATTTATGCTATATCAGCCACCTTATGTGTTGGTTTTACTGGAATAAAATGAGCAAATTTGCTTAACTTGTCCACTACCACCATGATAGAGTCATGCTATTTCTGTGTTTTTGGTAATCCAGTGATGAAATCCAGAGATATGATCTCCCATTTCCACTGGGGTATTGGTAGAGGTTGTAACAAACCCGCCAGGTGGCCATGTTCTGTCTTAACTTGCTGGAATTCTATGCATTTGAATAGATATTCAATTACATCAGATTTTAAACCAAGCCAAAAGAACTGCTTCCTCAAAGAAGTTACCATCTTTTGGTACCCTGGATGGCTTGCAAATGGAGGTTTTTGCATCTCATTCATAATAAACAGCTTAATTTCCAAAACATTAGGTACATAAAACCTATCCTTAAACCAAATAAAGCCTTTCTAGTCAACCTTAAAAGTTACTCCGTCCAGATTTATCTCATGATTTTGTAATTTACTGAGTAGTTTATTATAGTTAGCGTCCTGAGTGCTTGCTACCTTGACCCTGTCCAAGAGGTCACTCTTGGGCTGGCTCGAGATTATCTCACTAATACCATGAGTCCTTTGACTCAATGCGTCTGCAAACTTGTTTTCCTTACCTTTTATGTGTCTAACCTCGAAGTCGAACTCACTAAGGAAGGACAACCATCTCACTTATCGAGCATTTAGACTGGACTGCGTAAAAAAAATTTTCACACAAGTGTCATCGGTCAGTAATAGAAATTTCTTCCCCAGTAAGTAGTGCCACCACATTTTTAGTGCATGCACCACGGCTTCCAGTTGTAAGTCGTGGACTACGTAGTTGCGTTCATGCTCTTTCAACTTGCGTGATTTGTAACAGACCACATGTCCGTCTTGGGATATAACTCCTCCTACTCCTTCTAAATTGGCATCAGTACAGACCGTGTAGTTTTTAAGGGGGTTGGCTACCTTTAGGACTAGGGCCCTAGTCAGCAACTCTTTAAGTTTGTCGAAGCTTTCTTGGCATCTTGATGACCAAGCAAACTTTACCCCCTTCTTTTGTAAGGAGGTAATGGGGTATGCAATTTTGGAAAATCCCTCGATAAATATTCTATAGTAGCCAATGAGTCCCATAAATTACCAAACGTTAGCCATGTCCTTGGGCACTGGCCAATCCAATATGGCTTGTACTTTCTTGGGATCTACTATAATCCCCTCCTTGGATATAACATGTCCCAAGTACTAAATTTCAGTCTTAAAGAGGTCACACTTTTCCAACTTGGCATACAGTTGGTGTTCCCTTAAAGTTTGCAACACTGTCCTTAAATGATGTTGATGTTCTTCTTGGGTTTTTGAGTAAATCAGGATGTCATCGATGAAGATTAGTACAAACTGATCTAGATATTTGTTAAAAATACCATTCATCAGGCACATAAAAGTGGCAAGGCCATTAGTTAAGCGAAAAGGGATTACTACGAATTTGTAGTGTCCATAACGGGTTCTGAAGGCAATTTTGTTTACATCCTCACTTTTTATTCGAATATGGTTATAGCCAGATCATAAGTCTAGCTTCGAAAATATTCTCGCCCCCCATACTTGATCGAACAGGTCATTGATTCTAGGTAGGGGATACTTATTCTTTATGGTTAATTTGTCTAGATGACGTTAATTGATACAGAGTCTTAAGGTCTCGTCCTTCTTTTTAATGAACAAGACCGGTGCACTCCAGGGGGACACACTAGGCCTGATATATCATTTTTCTAATAGTTCTTGCAACTGAATTTTCAGTTCAGTCAGTTTTGGAATGCTCATCTGATAAGGCACCTTTGACACCTATGCAGACCCGGGTAGTAGCTCAATGGAGAATTCGATCTCCCGTTGAGGGGGTAGACCTGGTATCTCCTTGGGAAATACATCAGGAAACTCTTCTAGGGCCGGGTGTTGTTTTAGAGAGGTCTGATTTTCATTCAGGAGCAAGTCAGCAACCCTAACAACAAAGATTTTACAACCCTTTCTCATGCATTTCTTTAGTTTCATAGCGGAAATTTATCTTACCGAGAGGGGTTTGGGAAACCCTCTTACCGTCTGAAGGACTTGGTCTTTAGCAATGTAAGTAAAGGTCTTTGAAAAATAGTTCAGCACTACTTTATTCTTCTCTAAGCAGTCCATGCCAATTATCATGTCATACGATCCCAAGGGTAAAATATTTAGGTCGATCTTGGTTTTATGATCCTGCAACTGAACTTCACAGTTAATAATAAAATCTGTCACCTTTCTTTTTGCCCATGTGGCCAACTGGATGAACCATGGTTTTGCATGCTTTACCCTAGTTAGTTGGCAGAGCTCCACCATCCTTGGAGAAATGTAGCTCAACGTAGCTCCTAGATCAATTAACATAGATATATCATTGTTCGAAACAATACCTTCGATTTCCACTATAGTAGACTGATGGTCGGCTTGCCGATCCACTAAGGCCACATTTATGCTGTGGAAACTCCTGCCAATTTCCCCAACTATTGATGCTTCTTGAATGTTGTGTAAGGTTTTTTTTCCCTAGTTAGGTGTGGGCAATGACTCTTCAGATGGGGTTCACGACATTCCTAGCAAGTCAGAGGTTCTCTGGGAGCCCCATCAGCCCCTTTTACTCCCAGACTGGCTGGTTTCACATATCTTAGTGGGGACGGTCCACTTTTATTATAAGGGCTTCCTTGGGCATTTCTCGGGGTGTTCCTATATGGTGGTGGTCTGAATCCCTTACTTTGTTGACTGAACCTTTCTGGTCTCCTCTCTCTCCATGTTTTGGATGGGTCGTTCCGCTGTTTGTACTGCTCATAACACAACTTGGCTTTCCTCAGCACCTCATTGAGAGTCTTTGGGTTGTCAAATTCAATTATGTCCTTGTAAGCCTACATCAAACAGCTTAGGAATCTTTTTACCTTCCCCTTTTCTTCCTTGATGTAGGGTACGAACCTCAGCAGGTCTAAGAACTTGTTAATGAGATCTTCCATGGTCATCAAGCTGAGTCTTAACTCATAGAATTCCTTGGTTTTCCTTTCGTAGTAATTCTTAGATAGGTATTGTTTTTTAAACAGTCTTTTGAATTCTTCCCACTCCAAGTTCTTCTCCTTGAGTCCTTGCAAGATCTTGAGGTCCTGCCACCAGATACTAGCCTTTCCCTTAAGATTATAAATTTACATTCAGACTTTCATGTTACTTGAATAGTGGTAGATCTAGAAATATTTCTTGATGTCCAGAAACCATGCCTCTGCTTCCTCCCCTGTCTTAGATTCCCCATCAAAACTAGTGGGTTTGATCTTCTTGAATTCACCTTCCAAGTGATCGACCTTTCTCTTTCCACTAGTCTTGACCTGATTTTCAGAGTTCTGGGCCTCGTTAGAGGAACTACTCTTTCTTTCTGCACTTTCTTCCCTTTCGAGATTCTTTCTGGTCTCGGTTCGAGGCTCCTTAACATTGTTTTTCTCATGCAGACTTTGTAACAGGATTTCATTGATTGCCTGTTGTTTTTCCTATGCTTTCTTTAACTGTTCATTATCTACCTTATAGCTTTGTATTTCCACGATTAGGTGCCTCATTGTTTCTAGTACTTAACTGCCTTCATAATGTTCCACTGTCGGTTGTGTGGTCAGTGGCACCTGTTCCGGGTTTTCAGGTTGGTACTCATTCTCCATTGGAGAGGCCATGATAATTCATGCAGTTTATCAAAATAACAACCTGTAGATTCACAAGTAAGCAACACAACAAGCCGATAAAATGTTAGAGTGCTATCAAACTGTATATATATATATATATATATATATATATTTCTGTAATTAAACAGGAAATGAAGTGCACCCAACAGGCTACAGGGCTGAATCCTACGCTCTGATACCATATGTAAACTACCTCAAAAAAAAATTTCTTTTCTTTTTATACAAGGCATATAACCAATTTATGTTTCCTTAAATCATCAAGATGTAGTTCAGTCTTGGCATAAGAAATGGTAAATTTATCCTTGTCATTTATTTTTGAAGCTACTATATGCTTTTAAAATGGCAAGCAATTTTGTAGTTCAGTACCTAAGTGTTGCGGGTTGGATTTTTTTTGCTTGCGGGTTCCGTTAATGGCAAATTGGACCACATGGCTGATAAAATCACTTACTAAGCTTTGGCTAACCATCCGTTTTTCATGACAGGTGCTCTAAGAAATCGAAAAGGGAATTCCTAGGTAAAGATATTCCTACTCCCTATTAGAAGGCTAGAACAATTCACTTCTATGAAAAATTAAGGGCCAAGCCCCAAGCTCAATGCCAAGAACCTTCATGTCTCCACAATACACTAATGAGGTCCACAAACAATCAGAACAAGGTCCAATAGCAAATTTCATGCAATAAGCTCACACAAGGAGGAATTCCATGCATTCAACTTAAGGTATCAAGGGTTATCCTAAGTTTATATGTGGGAAAACTCCCTCAGAAGGAGAAGCTGCATGTCTCAGATTAATCCAAGGTTTTGCAATGAAAAGCATAGTTTTAAGATGGATGTCGCAAGGTTCCAAAGTAATATCCATGTGGTTCATGATCCTGTTGCCATAAGCCACAAAAATGACTTACCGGGGCTCCACGTAAGGGTTAAGGGATCCATGATGGGGTGTCCAGCATGTCTAGAGTTGACCTCGCAGCTGTCATCTCTTAATGATTTCACAGCAGGAAATAGTTACGACGGTCCCTATGATCACATGGGTCATGATGAGTTTTTGACCACTAGGAACTGTCGTAGTACGCTCGTCATTAGTATGTTCTTTAAATTCACTGTACTTGCGGCCTTTGGGAGAGAAAAGAGACTTCTCAAAGGCTCCAATAGATCTGTGGCCTACTTGGGATTTGGTGTTTGGTGTTGGGATCCATTCGAGGGTTTGGAGGAGGTATCAGTGCTGGTGATCAATGCTCGAACCCTTTCACCCCAGCTAAAATGATTTTTCTCTGGTGCTTAGCCAGATCTTAGTTTTTTTCATAATTTTACCCACTACTGAGCGTAACCCTTGCGTGTGGTTGCGGGTTCCAGGTGCGGGATCAGTTGGACGGATGCATGTAAACAAGGCGTTTTTCACTAGTAAGTGGTTTTATCGACCCTGTGGTAAGGTATGTTGGCTGTGGGCTTGCCAATCCAAAATAGTGGGGATCTTTGTGGTCTGCATCTGTAAAGGAATCAGAAGGTTTCCAATCTTTGAACTGTCATGTTGATGGGTCTTTCAAGAGAGTAAGGAACTGAAGCCATGGTGTGGCAGACTCTCAGTCGTGAGCGATTTATGGTATTTTTAGTTTTCTCTATGTAAATATATATGTTATGTTCGGACTGTCAGTCCTCTTAAGACTGTAATGCACTTCTTTTTGTAGTAAAAGGCTTTAAGTCGTGATACTGTGGCTCGGCTAAGTTCCTGAACTCTTTAATGTCACTATGTATGAAAAGGCTGTCTGTAAATATTTCTTCTATTTTTTAATGGCTTTTATGCTGTGGCTCTTGTGTGGAATGATGATCCATCTTCGTATTTCTTCATTTAAAGGTTTACTGTATATTTTTAAAGGTAGAGTCAGTCTGCATTAAAAGTTTCGTTGTTGGTAGTTTTAACAAGAACCCTTACGAGTCTGAGTAATAGGTAGGAAAGAAGGGCTCATAACCCTCATTTGACAGTGGTTAAGGTTTTTCCTCTTTTAAAATAAACACCTACCCCTACACTTTCTAGCTCTGTCAGAGTGAGTGAGGTGAGGGAATTCCTGTCCTAAGGGCTTCATTGATTCCTCATCGATCCTCCAAAGGATTCCCTCCCGAAGCCAAACCTTCTCTGGCTATCACTTCTTCCAGCTAAGAGGATTAAGGTTCTAGTTTTGGGTTACAGGCATGGTCAGTGAGAAAAATGATGTATGGGCCATGCGGCTTAGGGTTTTGGTTGCTAGCTTACCACTAACTCCCAAACCACTTTCCCCATAAGAAGAAAACTGAGCACCGGTCATCTGAGAGGAAGGTGCATGATGATATCGAAGTCATTTTGGTCTCAGTCAAAACCCCTCTAATGGAATCAAATCCCATAGAGTGTTAGACATATACGGCTTGGTTGATCAAGAAATCTCGTTTGATAACGTCATGGGTTGGGGCCTTTAACAGGAATTTCGTAGGATGATCTATGTGTGGGGTATCCTAGAAAACAAAAACAATGTCCCCGAATATAAAATCACCATTACAATTTGGAATCTAATCTAATACTGGAATACGCAAGAACTGTAATTTAAAACTACCATACCCTATGCATTTAAAATTTAAAGTTATAGTAACGACCCTCCTGATAACCCAGCCGGGTGACTATGAATAGATCTGTCAGCTATAGGAACATGCATAAAAACATATATGTATATATATATTCACTTTCTTGCCATAGAGCATTCTACGAAATAAAATTTTTACTTGCAGCATAACTAGGATATTTCATACTTAACCAAAACTTAAATCTAAGATAATAAAAATTCACATTTCAGTATACAGAAAAAAATCATCAAACTCATACCTAAAACTTGTAGATCAGCTGCATTGACTACAGTGGAAGCAACCACGTTCCACCCAACCATATACTAGGTTCAGCTCCTTTGCCTTCTAGTCATCCCCGAGCCAAACCTCCCAAGAGATAACAGGGACCCCTAAATTCATATTCAAATCTCAGAACATCCATAGGCAATCATGCCCAATAGTAGGCACTCCCTCAGCAGAGTCCTCTTGCCCCAACATACTCAGCAGCATCCTGCCTACACCGATGCTCTTTTTGTCTCCTTTTCCTTGGATCCTTTTTTCTTTGCCTAGGTATTTCCCATTAGCCCTCTCCCCTTCCTCACCAGAATTCCCAGGGCTTAATGGTATCCCCTATTTTTCAGGGATGTGTCTGTGTTGATTATGCACATCTGACACTTATTTTTTTCCAGTCCCTGAAGTTAGCTGGTCCCTGTTCCTTACTGTCTCCCGCAGGTTTCCTCTTTTAACCTGGCTGCTTCCACCATATTCCTTGCATCAATAATATTTTTATTATTCATTGTCATTAACCCCCCAAGGGTAATTATTACATCAGTCCTCCCTGGACTCTTTGGTTGAGTCATTAACATCCATAATTCCTCATGCATAGACAATCAGTAAATAATAATAATAATAATAATAATAATAATAATAATGATAATAAATAAAACATAGTCTCGGGGCATTACATAGTGTTTGTTTTTTTTAAATGAAAATATTGAATATAAGAATGTCAAAGCTTGATTTACATCGTAGTAAGGGGCTTATGACTACGTTTTGTGATTGAACTCCAGGGTACGGAGTGTATTTGGTTATGTCTGCTTTAATGTGTTGTTCAGCCATTCCCTTCCAGGCTACTTTTGGAAGATAGACAGATCTATACTCCTATAGATTGTATTTCCTAGGAATCCGGTTGTGTTTTTCCTTTCCATTGTTTGATTTTTTTTATGACGACTTGGCTCAGGATGCCACGATTTGCGCGCTTGTATAGGTCTATGATCTGAGGTGTTATGGCTTCCAGTGTTTGAAAAACAAAATTGTGGATCATGAATTTCCTGTTATTTGGACGTCTGCACATGCTGGTGGTTCTAAAGAACAGTTGTGGAATACCCTTGATGAGGGTTGGATTGATTGCATGTTGTTTGATTTGTTTCCTTTCTAAAAAAAAAATTATGAAAATTCCCTCAAGGCGCACTGGAGGATTCGGTTGTTTCCGCCGGGAGTTTCTCAAGTCACCTGCCCTCCTATGCTACAAACCATCATATTTTTAGAGTGACTTTCATGTCAATATGTCATAGATATATACGTTCCCAAGCTTATCAATTTGGCATTTTGTAAGAGAGCTAGATAAATAACTAACCATGCCATCTAAGTGCGCTATGAGGAGATGTTGGCAGTGTTTTCGGATTCCGGTCAGAGTCTACGTCTGCAAACTGTTTTCCGTCGTTTTGAATAGAAGGTAAATTTTTATTCTATAAGACGACATACTAGCCATCTATAAAATAAGGCAGAGAGTTCAAACTCTCCATGAGCAGAGTCCTCATCCTTAATGCGTAGCCGTTTAAACCCTTTTACTTCTTACGTCTTACCTTGCGACAATGACCTCTATGCTAGCTACCCCCCCCCCCGCGAATGCTAAAGCTTTAACCTTTGTGAACCGCTAGTTATCGGTATGGTTAATGCCTTACATACCATCTCATCATGATGACTTGATCCGGACTGACTGGTACTTTTCTTCTCTCCCTTGAACGCATCTGTTTTTTTTGTAGCATAGATCCTTCTATAAAAACAATGTAGGCAGGATACAGTGTATCATGCAAAAGGGTAACCTTGTTATGTTTTATGTTTTTAGCATTATGGTTAAAGGTTGTGTATATAACATTTTGGTTTAAGAATAGTATGCAAAGGTTGTGTATATAACATTCTAGTTTAGGAATAGTATGCAAAGGCTGTGTATATAACATTCTGGTTTAAGAGTAGTATGCAGAAGTTTGTAGCCCCAACTTATTGGCACTAATGTTGGAAAATTTCACTTTATAAGAAGAGTCAAAACTTATTAACAAAAGGATAATTAAATTCTATTGGGTTCTATCTGGTGCACTATGATTGGGTTAATCCCTAGTTCAAAAGGAAACCCTTGTTATAAGGATGTATATGTTTCCGTGGCAATTGCTCTCTGTAAAAGACTATAAGAGAAATGTAAACTAACTTGCAGCAAAGGTGCCGCAAAATGTACTCTTCCTTCATTGATTAATTAATAAAGAGAATAATAAGTTTTGTGGACGTAGCCCTAGGAGGGGGTGAACCACGTATATCATTGTCTTTCGTTTATATTTTTATCTCATGTACCTTGTTTTTATATAAATGTTATTCGTTATAAATAGAGATTTTATTTTCTGTGTAGCCTTACCTAAAGGAGTTATTTACTTGATGTCCATGTTTACATTCCATTAGAAATGAAGAAGTACAAGTGTATGCGCTTATGCCGATACTTTCTTAGTGCATGATGACTTTAATAAGTATGGATTTTTGTTATTTTTGACACCATCGTTTTTGCTGGAAGGAAATAAGGGATGTAGGTAAGAACTTAAAGTGTGGTGTGGTTGTTGAACTTATAATCACATAAGTAATGTATATAAGTTGTTGTTTTACTGAGAACCAATTCTAGACTATTGTACCAGAAGGCTGCTATTGGACTCCTATAAAAAAATAAAAAATAAAAAATAAAAAAAATGAACCCCACCTTTCTCACATTTACCTTGAAGGACTTACAGGTATGTTACATATGGTATCAGAGCCAACTACAACACTGGACCCTAAGAATGGGCTAACAAGATAGTTTTGCAGGATTACATTTGGAAGAAATTGCGGCAGTTCATACTCTCTCGGGATCAGTTCGTACTCTCTCCTGATTCCATATTTTGCATAATAGTTCACAGAAGTGGGAAAGGTAAACTTTTGTGGCCGCCATATGGGCGCCTACTGAGTTCCCCGGCGAGCACTGTGCAGGTAATAGTTTAGTTTATTTAAATTGTTGATATTGAACAAAATCTGTAAATTGATTTTTTTATGTTCTCAATAAATTAACATTGATGGTCTGGTCACCATCGATCATGTGTCTGGAAGTAGTGTTTTGTGACACAAATCTGCATGACCAAAATATTCTATTTTTAATTTATGCATAGATATATTTATCTTTCTTTATAATCGCAGGAGAAACATGAATGTTGATGAATCTTTTTCAAGAACAGTCTTTAAGAGTAACGTGAAGCCTCAATGAACTATTTTTATATCCTATTCCGGGCCTATGTTTTAGTGAAATATCCATCCTTGTGCTTGTCTAGGTTTGGATAAAACATATCAAATATTTAAAGGCTGTTGACATTTTCCCATGCTCATTTCCAGAAGTCCTATCATTGAAAAAATTCTCCTGAATTTGCTCCCCTTGTGTGGTAAGATCTTTTTCCTGTTGTGGAAATGCATGGTAGGAGTTTTGTTGAGTGTTGAAGAACTAATCGTATTTGATTTTTTGTTCCTTCGTGCCTACGAGGTTTAATGGTGAATATATTCTTTGAGGCGATCTGAGAAAGGCCGAATTGAATGAGAAGGAAAAGATGTAATGATCACAACGTTTTCTAAAAAGGTTGGTTATGCATTACAGGTGAGCATTTGTTCTATTAATTTTCATCCACAAAGGCCTTTTGAAACTGTGTTTTTAATCAGTTCATTGTGACTATAATACCTTAAACATATTTTACACTCCACATATGTAGTAGTTTAGCTCTTGCACATGTATCATTGAGTACATTTTTTTTCAAAGATGTTGTATCCATGGACTCAAATCACCAAGGCAAAAGCATCCCAGTTCCACATTATTGGATCAGAGTGTTCCCTTAATACTGTGCAATATTTATGAGCAAAAGTTGTATTTTCTATTGTAGGTTTTCGTATATCTTTTGCATTCTTGTAGAATATTAAAAAGTTTATTTATGTTAGAAGGTAAGCTTTATGCATTATAATTGGTTCAAACTATGTTTGTAGCCAAATGAGAAGTTTAACGGCTTGACTACATTATAGTTACAAACAAACATGTTGCAATGGTCCATTATGGATTGGTGATGTTTCAAGCAGTAAAAGCTTATGAGAAATTTAATTTTGAATACCATAGAAAAATTCAACCAGATCAGAGACACGGCTAAGATGATATCCTGGTTGGTTCATAAGAAAATACTATGAATAATGTATTCTGATCTTGACTTATCCTGTAAATGTTTTTTAAAAATATCACCAAATATTTCCAACAATTTCAAAAATTGCATGTTTGAGACTTGGAGCTGTAGTTATTCAAGTTATGCATTAAATTGGGAATTGGGGATTGTTCAGAATTAGATTCATTTTCTAAAAATTATTAAACGTGCAAATTTACTTGCATATATTTTGGCATTCAAAATAGACAGACATACCTCTAAGTATAAACCAAAAGCATCTTAAAGTACAATTGCAGTCCAATTTTGTTTTGTTCGGCTTAATAATTGTGAAATATGCATTATATTTGTAATTCAAAGATAGATGATAAGTGACAGTACTGCATGGTAAATGAGTTACAGCTTTTAACATGTGCATCATAATCGTGTACATAATTGCTAGAGAATCTAGTTGTGGTGAGATCCTTGTTAATTGCTATTCAGTTACAGTATAGATTCATTGGTATAAGAAGCATATTTACAATTTATGCACTGTTTTGATCAATCCTAACCACATATGATAGCTTCATTATTCCTAAGAAGTTATACACAGTTTTTCAGAACTATAAATTTCCAACATTGAGTCAATCATTTGGAAGTATCTGTGAAACTGAAATTCTAGTTGGTACCTCCTTTGGAGGAACCTGAGATGCGGCAGAGGCAAAAGCGTTTTTTTTGCAAAATGATTCAAATCCTGATTTTTGTTAGATATGCTTTGTACTATAATCTCCTATTACAGTTTGTTGCACTCCTTCAAGATATGAATTTTATTGCATATATTTCTGTTGATACATAATAGTACAAATATAGAAGCAAATAATAAATTGAAATTAGTGTGTAAGGTTGTGTTTGCATTGTCAAATTTACTAGGTTTTATGTGGTTTCTTGCGAATTGTGTTGTTACAAGAGATTGAAAGGGTCTTGTGGCTTCTTGTGAATTCCTTCTTGTCAATTCTGGTATTAAAAAGAAATTGAAAAGGCTCTTATCCGATGAATGAGAAATTAAGTAAGACATGACGTATGCTAAAAATTTGATGTTCTTTTGATAAACTCACCACCTATGGATTGATTGTAGGCATGGGAAATTGTGGCCCTGAGGAGTGCTAAAGCTCCAGGACTGTAAAGAGTTAAGAAGATATGAGAAAAATATCATGGTCATAAAGTTGTCACCATGAGGAAGTGGTGATGGAGGTAGTGGTTGAAAGCTACCTTGTTTTCCCCCGAGCGAGCGAGGGACCGCTATGCATTCTGGGGATGCCTAGATGTAAGAAATTTTGGTTAAGACTCGTTCCGCACACATTAAGAGGACTGTCACAAGAGTGGGAACTCTATGAAAAGAATAACCTCTGGGAGCTGTGGTGGTGTGTGAGAATGGAAGTGCCTCGGCTTGGTGAATCACCCTGAAGAGCACAAAAAGGAGATATGCCTAAGGAAGGGTATCTTCCTTGTGTTGGGTGGCTTGAATTGGTACCTGGAGTACTGTTAGCACTTGGAGTGCAGGGATGGAGGAAATCCAGAGAAAAGAATAATGGTGAAGCGCCCTGAATAGAACAAGAAGGAGATACGCCTAAGGAAGGGTATCGTCCTTGTGTTTGGTGGCTTGAATTGGTACTTGGAGCACTGTTAGCACTTGGAGTGCTGGGATGGAGGACATCCAAAGAAAATAATAATGCTGGGAAGAGGTATGTGCATTATAGGTAAACTGGTACCTATGAGATAATATGTCTATTTATTGGCAAACAGAACTGACATGTATATTGGAACCATTGTATAGTGTTTATTTCTGAGTTTTACATTGTTTCAATGTCGATGCTAGTATACATGCATATGTATGATTTTAAATGCAGGATCATGACAGGAAATACAAAGCAAGCAAGGACGACTCAAAAGGAAAGGAATTTTTTTTTAAGGACAAGAACACCGAGGACAGTGTTAATTTTAGGGGGAAAGGATGTAATATCCCTCTTGTACACCCCTAAATATTGTAATTATGAAGGGATAATGTATTTATTCTGGTGAGGAGATCAAGGCCAAGGCCCCACTAGAATAACCTTTTATGAATTAAAAACTTAGGAGACCTAAGACATTAATGAAACCTAATGAGGACAATTAAAACCCTTACGGGAAAGGCAAGGATGAGTGAAGCCTTGAGGATCTATTACTGATAACTGTTGTCAAAAAATGGGGTTCAAAAAATTACAAAAGGGGAGAAAGTTGAAATATCCCCCACCTCCCCGAGGGCTTAAGGTCCTTACTAGTAAGAGAAAACACTCGCCCACTCCAGGCATGCTTAAATGATGATTCGTACTTACCATTTTCATAACCATAACATCCACTGAAGCATTTACAATGAATAAATCATGATCGATGGCAGAAAGAGGACATTAAGATAAAGGAAGATCCCTATATATATATATATATATATATATATATATATATATATATATAATATAGATATTTATATGTGTATAAATGTGAAAGATTTGATAAAGGAAACTTTATTTCCTCAAACACCTAAAGGGAGACATGAGTACATTTAAAAAGAAACAGAAGAATGAACCAAGAATCATGAGGGGGTATAATGAAAAGGGGAAATGATAATACATGGGTTATTTGTGAAAAATTCCCAAGAGGCATCATAAACAATAACAAAACCTTTTTCATGGCTTAGCTAAATAATCGTGAAAGGTGATTAATGTAGTTGCTAATTGTGATAGCCGAAACCCAAGAATTGTGTTTTGATAATATTTCTTTTATAGACACCAAGTATTTTAAGTAATCTTAAAAATTAGATGGCTATTTTCCTCCCATGATATCGTTATGTATTAAGGAGAAATTAGAGGTTAAAAGTGTTATTTCTTATACCACATGTGGTGGGGGGAAAATGGTAAGAGAACTTCAGTAGCATATAAGGACCAAGAAAGGGGGAAAACGGGAAAAAAAGCTTGTCAAGCTCTAGGTTTTCTGTTTTGTTTGTATGTTCTTTTTTAAAACTCTGAGTCGAATTCTTTTCAGCAAATTCTGTTATTATGCATGGACTGTCATGTTGTATGGGCGGAAATCCAAGGGGGATGGGTGATTCCCTTGGGAGGAAACGATCCCTTGGCAATTGTTTTATTTTCTTAATATCGATTTTTAAATTTATGCAATTGTGTTCTTGATCTTAATCTTTTGCTTATCGAAATAGAGGAAGGCTGGACGATTTTGTTCAATGAAACAGATATCAGGCTTAATTAGTTTTACCTCCTAATGGAATCGAGGAAGGCTGGGCGATTTTGTATGATGAAATCAATCCCATGTTGTACCAAATTCCAGAAAGGTGGAGTAACCTACTAAAAAATGTGGTTATAATTGGCCGGTAGTGTCTGTTTTTTTAAATGAAAAGATTGAATATAAGAATGTCAAAGCTCGATTTACATCGTACTAAGGGGCTTATGACTACGTTTTGTGATTGAACTCTAGGGTATGGAGTGTATTTGGTTGTGTCTGCTTTAATGTGTTGTTCAGCCATTCCCTTTCGGGTTGCTTTTGGAATATAGACAAATCTATACTCCTATAGATTGTATTTCCTAGGAATCTTGTTGCGTTTTTCATTTCCATTGTTTGATTTTTTTTATGATGACTTGGCTCAGGATGCCACGATTTGCATGCTTGTAAAGGTCTGCGATCTGAGGTGTTATCGCTTAGTGTTTGAAAAACAAAATTGTGGATCATGAATTTCCTGTTATTTGAATGTCTGCACATGTTGGTGTTTCTAAAGCGTAGTTATGGAATACCCTTGATGAGGGTTGGATTGATTGCATGCTGTTTGATTTGTTTCCTTTTTTTTAAAAATAGTTTATGAAAAATACCTCAAGGCACGCTCGAGGATTCGGTTGTTTCCGTCGAGAGTTTCTCAAGTCACCTACCCTCCTAAGTTACAAACCATCATGTTTTTAGAGTGACTTTCGTGTCAAGATGTCATAGATATATAAGTGCCCAAGCTTATTAGTTTGGAATTTCGTAAGAGATATGGATAAATAACTAACCATGCCATCCAATTGCGCTATGAGGAGATGTTGGCAGTGATTTCAGATTCCGGTCAGAGTCTGCGTCTGCAAACTGTTTTCCAGCATTTTGAATAGAAGGTAAATTTTTATTCTGTAAGAGGACATACTAGCCATCTATAAAAGAAGGCAGAGAGTTCACTCTCTCCAAGAGCGGAGTCCTCATCCTTAATGCGTAGCCATTTAAACCCTTTTACTTCTTACGTCTTACCTTGAGGCAATGACCTCTGTGCCAGCTACCCCCCGCGAATGCTAAAGTGTTAAACTTTGTGAACCGCTAATTATCGGTATGGTTAATGCCTTACATACCATCTCATCGTGATGTCTTGATCCGAACTGACAGATACTTTTCTTCTCTCCCTTGAACACGTATGTTTTTTTGTATCATAGATCCTTCTATAAAAACAATGTAGATAGGATACAATGTATCATGTGAAAGGGTAAGCTTGTTATGTTTTATGTTTTTAGTATTATGGTTAAAGGCTATGTATATAACATTCAAGTTTAAGAATAATATGCTAAGGTTGTGTATATAACATTCTGGTTTAAGAATAGTATGCAAAGGATGTGTATATAACATTCTGGTTTAAGAGTAGTATGCAGAAGGTTGTAGCCCCAACTTATTGGCGCTAATATTGGAAAAAATCACTTTATAAGAAGACTCAAAACTAATTAACAAAAGGATAAGTAAATTCTATTGGGTTCTATCTGGTGTACTGTGATTGGATTAATCCCTGGTTCAAAAGGAAACCCTTGTTATAAGGATGTATATGTTTCCGTGGCAATTGCTCTCTATAAAACACTATAAGAGAAACATAAAATAACTTGGAGCAAAGGTGCCGCAAAATGCACTCTTCCTTCATTGATTTATTATAAAGAGAATAATAAGTTTTGTGGACATATCCCTCGGAGGGGGTGAACCACGTATATCATTGTCTTTCGTTTATATTTTTATCTCATGTACCTTGTTTTTATCTAAATGTTATTCGTTATAAATAGAGATTTTATTTTTCGTGTAGCCTTACCTAAAGGAGTTATTTACTTGACGTCCATGCTTACATTCCATTAGAAATGAAGGAGTACAAGTGTATGTGCTTATGCCGATACTTTCTTGGTGCATGATGACTTTAATAACTATGGATTTTTGTTATGTTTGACGCCATCGTTTATGCTGGAAGTAAACAAGGGACGTAGGTAAGAACTTGAAGTGTGGTGTGGTTGTGGTAATCACATAAGTAATGTATATAAGTTGTTGTTTTATTGAGAACCAACTTTATACTATTGTACTAGAAGGATGCTATCGGACTCCTATATAAAAATAAATAAAAATAAAAAAATTTAACCCCACCTTTCTCACATTTACCTTGAAGGACTTATAGGTATGTTACATATACAAATATTGAAATTCCAATTATAATGCACCATTGATCAATACATAATCAAATCTATCATACTTCAACTATCCTATTTGTTTAAGTAAAATAAATAAACAATATGGAATCCCCACATTATCATATCACTAAATGTGATATACATCCGACCAACTATATTTATCCTCTAAAGGGGAGGTGGAGGGACATTATTAAAAGTTATTTGTCCCTTAAAATTATATTACATTTTTCTCTTATATGGGTGTTATTCTTTTTTAGGTGTACCTATCACTTTATTTTTGTAGTATTTTGGTGACCAAGTTGTGTTGTTGTGTATTGGGTCACTATCTACATGGTATTTAGACTTGAAATATTGTTGTGTCACTTTCTACATGGTATTTAGACTTGCAATTTTGTTGTATATTGGGTTAATATTTGCATGGTATTTAGACTTGAAATTTGTGATTCTTCTATTTTAAAGAATGAATTTACCACTACAATTGTGTACCCTACTTTGTATTATTAGTAGAAACAAGTGTTTAACTACAAGAAAATGTTATACTAGTTAAAGACCAACACTAGAGAATAAAATAATAATATTTTTACATTTTATCTCTAAGAATGTTAGAACATAGTATTAGTAGTATACAAGTAGTTGTGATGATTCACTAATTAACGAGGATTTTGTGCATCATTGAGCAATACAAAATCCAAGCTATCATAGTTCAACTATCCTATTTGTTTAAGTAAAAGAAATAAACAGTGTGGAATCCGCACATTATCATATCACTAAATGTGATGTAATACATCACACCAACTGTATTTATCCTCTAAAGGGGAGGTAAAGGAGGTACACTATTAAAAATTAGTTGTCCCTTAAATTTATATTACATTTTTCTCTTATATGGGTGTTATTATTTTTTAGGTGTACCTATCACTTTATTTTTGTAGTATTTTGGTGACCAAGTGGTGTTGTTGTGTATTGGGTCACTATCTACATTGTATTTAGACCTGAAATATTGTTGTGTATACGGTCACTATCTACATGGTATTTAGACTTGTAATTTTGTTGTATAAAGGGTTAATATTTGCGTGGTATTTAGGTTTGAAATTGTGTGATTCTTCTATTTAATGAATGAATTTACCACTACAATTTTGTACCCTACTTTGTAGTATTAGTAGAAAAAAGTGTTTAACTACAATAAAATGTTATATTATTTAATGGCCAACACTAGAATAAAATAAAATATTTTTACATTTGATCTCTAAGTATGTTAGAACGTAGTATTAGTAGTATACAAGTAGTTGTGATGATTCACTAATTAACTAGGATTTTGTTTAGAACATGTTCTACTTTAAGTGTACCTGACAAATATGAAGTGAGTACATAGTCATCTTGGAAATTTTATTAAGTCAAATGTGGATCAATTTGCTAAGTTTTTATGATATGTGACTTATAAATATTCTACTATTTTTTAATTTATTGATAGAAATATTTGTGTGCCCTCCTATTCAGGATCATTCTATAGTGAACTTGAAGGGTCTTTTAATAAACAGTGACTTAGTAACAATGGAACCAGAATAAAATCGGTAAATGAAAGAGTAATCCCTCTTAACTTGAGAGAAATGGTGGTCATAATCAAGAAAAAAAATAGGGGTAAAATTTAGCCCATGGGCTATTTTTCAACTCTTTAAAACAAATGGAAAATGTATGTACGAAAAGCACAAGCATCTTCCCTTTGACTACAAGAGCATTGGAGGATTTTTCTTGTGGTTATTTTTCTCCTAAATGACAAAGAAAGAGTAGTGAGAAAACAATGAATCCAAATGGTTGTTGCTTGAAATCTATGTCTAGGCTAGTCCAATATGACCTAATGGGTTCACTCAATACTTGTAATACATTAAGCAATGACATTCTTCTAGGTCACTAAAATACAGGTTTGGATTCTGTTAAAGATGATATAATAGTGACATTCAAGCAGGTGTTAATACTAAGCTTATATGGATAGAATTAGCTCATCATTATGTTAATAATGGACCTCTTCCTCATGGAACCTTGAACTTAAATATTATCTAAAAAGTGGTTGTGAACGATGTTTGGTATTTTGATTTTGTTATTTTTTTTCTATCTATTTACAATCTCCCCTTACGTAAATAGTAGTTTATTGAGTAGTTTACAAGTATATTTGGAAATTTATCCCCTACTTAGCCCCAATGTGAACTTGTTTTCTAAATAGATTATATTGTTTTCCTTCAAACTTGTAGTCCTTTTTTATGAGTTGTATTGTCATAATCCTACAAGGAACATGATAAACTTAAGTTCATCCATCAATGCTCAACAATAAGTGTCCAACAAAGAGAATCATCCACATCCCTCCAAGAAAACAAATGACTTGAAAACATATTAAAATCCTAACATCATGATTTATCCAACTATGCTAGCATAGGATGTTTTGTATATAAGAACATTTTCTCTAATTTGTAAATTCATGAGATTACAGCTTTTGGACAAGACCTTGGTAAACAATATTAATGAAATTTGAAATCTAGAAAGACTTAGAACTCTCTTTCCCATGAGACTAAAGGAAGCTTCTTTAGGTTTCTTATTTCATATAAAATCCATGAGAGTGAGAGTAAAAGAGAAAGTGAGAAAAAAGAAGAAAGAAAAATACTAGGATTTATTTTGCTTCTCAGAGTGGAAGTGGAAGTGAACACGAAAATGCGAGAAACATAAAAAAGGACAAAGACTGAGATTTCTTTTCATCCTAAGAGTGAAACGAAAACTAATAGTGATGCAAGGAAAATGAAAAGGAAGAGAAGGGAGTAGTAGTACTTTTGTTCAATGAAACAATTTAGTTGAGGATTTATTATAGAAGCTCAGGAATTGAAAGGAATGCTACAACTTCGTATTTTTTCTATTGTAGTTATAAAAATGATGAGTTCCTAGTTTAGAACCATTAGTACAGTGCTTCAATGGAATCAATGATTCTTTGGTTAATTATTACTTTGAGTTGAAGCATATCCGATTAGACCATTCATTTTTGCACCTCTATTCAACAACTTAAATCAATATCTTATTCTTTCGATTGAGTTCCAATTTACTCCTAGAGTGGATTTCTAATGAAATGGTTAGTTTGAAATTTGTATATTTAATGTCTGATTTCTAAGAATGACTTTTATTTTTGTCTAGTTTACTACATTATGCATTTGAATATATTTGAACACTTCCAAACATCACACTTTCTATACAATTGTAGGTAGCTCAAAATGAGCATACTCTCTATAATTTTGAAGTTTTATGCATTTTTTGAATTATATTGTCTAATGTTACAACTTACTATAAATTTAGAATCTTTAAGTTCCTCAATATAAATCACCAAGTCTACAACTAGATTTTAGTTTCTTTTTGATCTTTTACCTGTGGACTTATTATTGCACCTTCTTGGGGCAATTGCCAGTATAAATTTATATAAGACTTAGATTTAAGTTCTAGATTTATATCAAACAATTTCAAGATTTATGTCTTACTGTGTTGTTTTTCAACATATCTTTCCATTCCAGAGGATCTCGTGAGGTAAGTCCTGCGATCTTGTTTTTTTCTCTATATTTTCATCGCTTCGTCCCTTCGTGAATTATAAAGCAGGAGTAATCAGGTGCTAGATGTTTCTTGATTCATATAATGGCCGCAAGTCTTAGATCTGATACAGAGCAAGGCAAATCGGCTTCGGGGGCCAAAATGAGAAGATCAGAGTATAGTTTAGTTAAAGATGCAGCAGAGTCTCCATTCGGGAGAAGTTTGTCTATGAGAGATGAAAGCTCGTCTCATTATCACGATGTAATTGCCCCACCCAGAATGAGTTTTGTCGATATAGCCCCACCAATATATAGTTCAGTAGACTTTGCCCCACCTAGGATGACTTCAGTGGAAGGTGTTGATCCACCTAGGTTAAGCTCTGGTAACGTTGCCCCACACAGGATGAGTTTAACTAGAGAGAACTATATACTAGGTGGCAGGCCTTCATCCGCTACAGATTGAGCAGGCAGAGAGCAGTGAAGCTGCCCACCCAACTATTTCATTTAAGCTTACCGCCCAGATGGCCATATCATCCGAACCTGGAGATACCTTCGACGGGAATTTGAGGAGTGCGGTCGATTGGACTCGGGAACTGGAAATGTGAGGGCGATTGTGCTTACAGACGATAAGATATTCAGCGCCCATGCCGACCATAAGATCCAGGTGTGGAGTCGGTCGAGTTCCGGTAAACGGAATAGAAAACGGAATAGAGCACCCAATAGAAGATGAAATGCTCACTGAAAAACGGAATAGATAACGGAATAGAGCCGGAATCCGATCTGATCCAAGTACAGATCGTCGCATCAGCAGATCCGCTGAATAACAGATTATTACCCCCTATTGCGAGAGATAGAATTGCATGTTGTGGGCCGCCAAGGATTTGTGAGGAAGACTCTATCGCTCTTTCTTCCAGCAAACTATTCGACCGTTGGAAGTTCCTGCGAACAGAGCAGATCCATTCGCGTACACAGCAAGAGCTTTTACGGGCCCCATCCCGTTTTCACGACCAGGGCCGGTTTCACCGCGTGGGGTTGTGAGGAGCATATGCGGTGACCGCCCAAAATTTTTTCTCCAGATCTTGACCGTGCAGTCATCTGATCCTGCGAGTAGCAATCCAACGGGGCCTACTATAAGGGCGTTGACCGCGTCGTCATCAGCATCGATTGTTTCAATGCATTTCAGACCTGATATTCTCCATACCTTCACTGTCTTGTCCCATGATCCAGACTAAGCATTTTCTTGACCAGCAATGTATAGTATCACGTTTTGGCTTCATCCAGCGATGTATATCCATGAACGTCGGGATCATCGCTAGTCGCTTGTGAATGCTGGGACTGGAACTCGACCGAATCCACACCCGGATCTTATGGTCCGCATGGGCGCTAAATACCTTATCATATGTGGGATCCGGTGTAGAGATTCCCATCAATAAATGCCAAAGAGAATATGTGGCCATCTGGGCAGTAAGCTTAAATGAAATAATTGGGTGAGCAGCTTCACTCCTCTCTGCCCGCTCAATTTCTGTAGAGGATGAAGGCCTGCCACCCAATATATAGTTCTCTGTAGTGAAACTCATCTCGTGTGGGGCAACGTTAGCAGAGCTTAACCTAGGTGGATCAACACCTTCCACTGAAGTCATCCTAGGTGGGGCGAAGTCTACAGAACTATATCTTGGTGGGGCTATATCGACAGAACTCATTCTGGGTGGGGCAATTACATCGTGATAATGAGACGAGCTTTCATCTCTCATAGACAAACTTCTCCTGAATGAAGACTCTGCTGCATCTTTATCTAAACTATACTCTGATCTTCTCATTTTGGCCTCCGAAGCCGATTTGCCTTGCTCTGTATCAGATCTAAGACTTGCGGCCATTATATGAATCAAGAAACATCTAGCACCTGATTACTCCTGGTTTATAATTCACGAAGGGACGAAGCGATGAAAATATAGAGAAAAAAACAAGATCGCAGGACTTACCTCACGAGATCCTCTGGAATGGAAAGATATGTTGAAAAACAACACAGTAAGACATAAATCTTGAAATTGTTTGATATAAATCAACTATGCGATAGAAGCTAAATCTAAGTCTTATATAAATTTATCAGATCTCCGTCCTCCGAAGCCGATTTGCCTTGCTTTATATCAGATCTTCTAAGATTTGCGGCCATTATATGAATCAAGAAACATCTAGCACCTGATTACTCCTGGTTTATAAATCACGAAGGGACGAAGCCGATGAAAATATAGAGAAAAAACAAGATCGCAGGACTTACCTGACGAGATCCTCTGGAATGGAAAGATATGCTGAAAAACAACACAGTAAGACATAAATCTTCAAATTGTTGTGATATAAATCAACGATGCGATAGAACTTAAATCTAAGTAGCATAATGAGTTAAATTTAAAAGTAGGAGTGAGCTAGCTCGGGAGCAGACCTCCCTCCATCGGACGGAGGAGGAGCAAAGTCAACGCTAACTTTGCTCCTCCTCCGTCCGATGAGGGAGGTTTGCTCCAGAGCTAGCTTACTCCTTAAAAGTATAGTGTGAAACAAAAATATTGAATGCACTAATTTACTACATAAATGTTCAAAGCCTTGTTGTATTTATAAAATAACATGTTAAAAACAAAAATCAAACTTGGGTTGTAGGTAAAACGGTTAAAGTTGGATTATATTTAAAAAGTAACATGTCAAATATAAAATCTTAAAAAACCCAAATTATCTTCAAAGTTGGGTTGTTTTAAAAGAATGTTGAAAACTCTAAACTATCTTAAAACAAGTAATGGTGGGTTGTATTTAATTGTTTTAAAAAAAAAGTAAAGCTCATTTGTATTTAAGAAGTAATATGCCAAACATGAATGTTGAATCTTGAAAATATGTTGTATTAAAATGTAAATTGTATTTGTTAAATAAGAATGTTGAAAACATCCAATTCAAAAAGGCCAAAGTTAGACTATATTTAAAATTGAACATGTCCAATATTATGATTATTTAAAGCACCTAACTATTTTGAAAGTTGAGATACATTTAAAATTAACCTAAATGTTGAAAACACCAAACTATCTTAAAAAGTGTCAAAGTTGGGTTGTATTTAAGAACATGTCAAACAAAAATGCTGGAAACAGCCAACTATAAAATGTCAAAATTTTATATTTTTTAAAGTAACTTGTAAAACAAAAATGTTGAGAACACCAAACTATCCTTTAAAAAGGTCAAAGTTGGACTATATTTAAAAGGTAACATGTCAAACATAAATACTGAAAACGCATAAGCATCTTGAAAATTGGGATGCATACACATCTAACCTAAGAAAAAAGAATGTTAAAAACATTAAACTAAGTTAAAGAAAAAAGAATGTTAAAAACATTAAACTAAGTTAAGGAAACATTAAACTATCCTTAATAACAGTTAAAATTGAACTATATTTAAAAAAGTAAGATGCAGAAAGCATATAGCTATCTTGAAAATTGCAGCAACTATGATGGAGATAAGTATTCAATTTTCATTTCATGATATTGTATGGCTATGCATTTGTTTATATTTAGTTGATGTGTTATGCTTGCTTGACTATTTTCATTTATACTATTGAATTGCACATGATAGGTAAGAAGTCAATGATGTTGTACAACATTCCATTACTACTTATCTAGATTAAAACCTCTTTGCTTGCATACTAGGAGTAGTACACACTCTTAATAACGTTAGTGTAGAATGCATCTAGAAGTTATTGTATGTATACATGATATGGATGAATGTTGTAGCATTGGATAAAATAGTCGCATGGCTATGTGCAATATATTTGTTACTATTAATAGGTTTTGGAAATTATGATATGTTTCTAATCCTGCAAATGATCTTGAATTGTAGATCATTCCAAAGAACAAGTAACAATAGTTCAGAAGGGGAACTTGAAGCTTCCCAGGTCAAAGACACCATAGCGAAAGAAAGAGCTTCAAAAGAACGTGAAGAGAACGGTAGATCCACCTCGAGAGATGAAAACCACCTTGGGAACGAGAAATAATCCAAGATGAAGTGTAACATCCCTCTCAAGAACCCTAGATATTTTGTAATTTCTAGTGTTATTGTATTCGTCTTCTGGTGAGGAGCTCAAGGCCAAGGCCCCACCAGAAACGAGACCTGTATGTATATTAATTGTCTAAGAAATGAACTTAGGAGACTGACGGCCTCAATGCACCTTAATCGAAGGATAATTGAATCCATGAGGAGAAAAACAAAAAATATATATATAATAATAATATATGTGCGACTAAAACGATGAAGGTGGAAGAAAACCACCAAGGGAAAGGTAAAACATTTAGACGAGCCTCATGAATCGAGAAAAGATCAAAAACTCCTTTGACGACCCAAACTCCTAAGTTATCGACCTATGATAATGTGAGTAATAGAGAGACTAGTTACTTCGGTTAACAAAACAATGATCTTTATGATCCATTTCAAGGGAGACATGATGTCTCACCTTACACTCATTACGACATGAAATAATAAATATGAGCTACGAGTTTAAATGATAAAAATAACATACAAAGGATACAACTGATATATATATATACATCCATAATAACATAATTGTTATCACCTACGGTGATGCACCTCTCTCTCTCTCTCTCTCTCTCTCTCTCTCTCTCTCTCTCTCTCTCTCTCTCTGTATATATATATATATATATATATATTCATAATAACGCAACATTTATGGGATGGGAAATTTGACTTGGGCCAAACAATGAGGCTCTTGTGCATTGTTAATATTATACATATATGATTATCATGGATTGATCATTTTTAATATTATATATGTGGTTATGATAAGGAGTTAAAAAAAACCTTGTATTTATTTTAGAGGTTGATTAGGGGAAAAATAATTATAATCCTAAATACATATGAACAATCCGTCTTAAGTGACACCTGAATACATACAACAAGGATAGGCGTCCTTTCCATGCCGAATGAGAAGTCATGGCTGGTTATTCAACCGGACAATTAACTTCTAGAGTATACAAGTTTCCATTAACCATTATATCAAACTAAATAATGGGTTGTTGGTCAAGAAAAAGATCAATATTGGGATGAACGCATGCCTACAGATTTAATTCCTTGACAGAGAAATTAAGGTAGACCTATCTCAGTTAATTCCTTAAACGGCGAAATTCAGGAAGACCTATCTTGGCAAGAGTAATGGCTTAATCAATGCCTTGATGTATGGATGCCTAGCACATCATGGAAAATAATTTTACATGATGTGGTGAATTGGTGGACGTAAACCGGGGTTTGGGGCGAACCATATACATTTGTGTCTCCTTGGTATTTGTGTCAAATGTTCTTTTCTTGCATTGTGCTATGTGCTCTGATGGTTTAAATACTTGGCATCATACTGAACTCCATTTTTATTTTAGTATTGTTAAAACACTGTGACGAAGAAATGCTGCAAGGTTATGTAAATGTTGAAGATCGCCAATAATCAAATTTAAATACTAACACCAACAATATATTATGGTTCTGAGATGTTGTAAGGTATGCTAAGGTCCAGATTAAGAGTCTTCAGGTTATTATATACTTTCAAATTGTGTTTTTATGGGTACTATGTGAATTTATGTTTTACTATTGGACATGAGAAGATTAACTGGAATTTTTTGCATGTACGACATTAGGTCATGAAGTTTATGACCCTCATTATAAGAAAAGGAAGAATGCCATGTTATAGTTTCAGGGTAAAATTCAAGAAGTGCTAAGCCTAAAGATTGTACTAAAGATAGATACATAAAGGGTTTTCCTTAGTTTCATGGAGGTACTCAAATATGTAGGTGTTATCAATAATTTATCAATAATGCAGCTATAACTTCAAGGCAAGATGGTAAAGATAGTTATGAATGTAACAGTGGTTTAGTGAGGAGGTATCATTTTCGCAAAGGGCGCATTTATTAGATGGTTATGTTTGAAGAATTGGTTATTATCTTGCTTGTTGCTTTAAACATGTTGGGATTATGGTGATTAAAAAACTTTTGATAACATAACTCTTAACTCTCCTTGTCTCCAAAGGAACTAGCAACGATGATTGTTTAAGTAAATAACGTGAAAGAAAATTTACCACATCTTCTCACATACTACCTTGAGGTAATTAGGGACTGCTACAACATCTAGAAAATTGATTGCAAAACTACATGTTTGGTTCGGATGGGGAGGATGGAGGAAAAATGTCATACGATTTTTTTTACAATGCGTATATTTTGACATTATTAAAGTTGATTGGACATACTTCATTGAAATGCCTGGTAAAACTCCAACACTAACATGTTTGAATTATTTTGTAGTAACAGTGAAATGAAAAACATTACCCCTTTTTGCATGCATAATAGCCTTGAGGTCTAAGGGGTATGTTACATATGGTATCAGAGCGAGAGTTGAAATGCTCGGGCCTATTGGGCTCAAAATGCGGCTTCCACATATTTCATTTTCACTAACGATTGAGTTTTTTCTCTGTGATAACAGAAAATCAACAAGTTCACATTGTTCGGCCAATCCAGGTACCTTAAGTTGTACCCAACGCAAATGTTTATTGACCTTGTAGTTGTACAGGAGAAGGACGAACCTCTTCTCAGATCACAAAAGATGGTCATTATTCTTTCCACTTCCCGACGATGTAAGTACATAGGTACTTGGATTATTTCCTTGACTTTTCTTTCGAAAGGATTCATGAATGGTTAATACGACTCTTTCATCTTTATTTTAAAATGCACAAGTAAATTATTGGAAGGTATAAGAGTCTTCTTAGACAAACTCCTCGTCGGTGAAAGTACCTTCTACTATAATAATAAGGTGGGAGTTAAATTGTGTTAATGACATGATGTATGATTCTTAGAATTTCATGTGGATTGTGACGGGTTACATTGTCAAACACAGTGAATAGTGTTGTTAAAAAGAAGCATTTAAAGGGTTACCTAAAGACCTAATGAGTCAAATTCTCTGCTGTCCTATATTTGCAATTATTCCACAAGCCTAGTATCCTAGTTAAATAATTTGATGAACAACCAAATGCAAGTATCATGTAACCTGACATGATCATTGGTTACTTGATCTACTCATCATAACATTTTGGTTGGTTTGATGACAACCATGTCTTACATCTGAAACTAGGCTTATCTTACCCTAAAAGGCTTGTTTCCTGTGTAATCTCTTTGGGCATTAACACTGTTGAAGAATTGCTTTTGTTATCTAAATCATCAAGTCTATGAATCTTGAAAGTGAATGCTGTCAATCCTCCAACAACTTTACACCTAACATTGGTATCATTTGCTTCAAATCTGAGTTCATTGTCTATTGAAATTTGGTTGATAACATTGGCAGTAAACTTTGATTATGTTGGATCATCAACATTGACCTTTTTTGGTTGAATATTTAGATTGAAATCCTTATTTGGCTTCCAAATTAAATCGATTACATAGGCGTCAATTCTAAATTTGTTTTTGTAGTTGATTGCTAATTGAAATATGATTATTGATGAGTTTTCCTTTGACACTTATTCTCCTCTCTTGCGATTTGAATACTAAGGATCTGATTTAATACTTAAAGAAGGTTTGACACATTTCTTGACCTAGTAGTAAAATGAAGGATTGAAAGTTGATAATGATTTTATGGTTAGAAGTCCATTAATATGGGTATTGAAGTTTTGTATTTTAAGCTTATTGCTTGTAACTTCACTAAAGTGACATATATAAATACAAGTTAAACACTATCTCTTTATGTTCGTGATAATGTTGGATTGAGTGTTGAAGTCCTTAAAGAGATAGATTGGCGAATTTATTTCTTGACATTAGTGAATGATGTTATATGCACCAAAAAGTCTTTGTATAGTTTCAAGTGCTAGCTTCATGATTGTTAAGTAAATGAATTATTAGAATCATGCTCCTATGGGTGAATGTTCTAGAAATGGTTCCTTGTGCTTGAATTAGAGCTTTTGAACTATCTTATGTTTGATTAAGCTCATGGACGGTATTTTCATTTTGTGGTACTGATCTAGTAGCCAAATAGACTAATTGTTGGAATGGATACTTATTGATATCATATGTCTATTTGCAGAGTCTAGTAAGAACCCTAGAATTGATTCTAGTGCTAGATTGAAGGATCTTGTTGGTTGTCTTATGAATTAAAGCCATTGAGAATTTGATAGCATTGTTGTTGCTTGGGTCATATTGAGATTGGCATTTTTGAGAGCTTATATATGGATTTGATTATCTAAAGATATTGATATTGAAAATAAGAGAGATGATGAATGTTGTATAATGTTATATGCTAACATGGCAGGATATGCCAGGAACACTATCAGTCGGAGTTGATTGTTAGAAAAATAATTACTGTCGTAGATAATGAGGTTAAGTATGGGTGTTGTTTTACTTAATATAATTGTCCAATCGTGAATTTTACAACCAAGGACTAACTATGGATGATGTTGCTTACATACTAACATTGCAGGCTTCATCGAGATTATGACCATTGCTACAATCGACATACATTATGGTATATAAATCCTCCTGCATGTGTAAGTTGCGCTCAATTACTTAGAAAAGAGTAAGGAGTATTTTTTCTGAATGATTTATGAGGTTATCTAACTCGTGAATGGCGATTAAAATCGATGCAAATTACGAAACTATGATAATTGATTATTGAAATTTTGGGTTATCAATGAATGCTTTAACTGACCACCTATGGAGTGATTGTAGGCATGGGAAAATTGTGGCCATGAGGAAGGCTAAAGCTCTAGGACTGTAATGAGTTAATAATATATGAGAAACATCTCATGTGCATAAAGTTGAAACCATGAGGAAGTGGTGATGAAGGTAGTGGATGAAAGCTACATGTTTTCCCCCGGGCCAGCTAGGGACCATTATGCATTCTGTGGACGCCTAGATGTAAGATGTTTTGGTTAAGACTCATTCCACACACATTAAGAGGACTGTCACAAGAGTGGGGGCTCTGTGAAGAGAATAACCTCTAGGTTTTGTGGTGGTGTGCGAGAACGGAGGTGCCTTGGATTGGTGAAGCACCCTGAATAGCACAAGAAGGAGATACGAGGGTATCGTCCTTGTGTTGGGTAGCTTGAATTGGTACTTGATTACTATTAGAAATTGGAGTGCTGGGATGGAGGACATCTAAAGAAAAAAATAATGACAAAGCACCCTGAATAGCACAAGAAGGATATACGCCTAAGGAAGGGTATCGTCCTTGTGTTAGGTGGCTTGGATTGGTACTCGGAGTATTATTGGCACTTGGAGTGCTAGGATGGAAGACATTTAGAGAAAAGAATAATGTTGGGAAAAGGTATGTGCATTACAGGTAAACTTGTACCTATGAGGTAATATTTCATTTATTGGCAAATAGAACTGACAGGTATATTGGAACCACAGAGGATTATGAAAATTGTATGGTATTGGATTTCTACATTGTCTCAATGTTGATGCTAGTAATCATGTTTTATTGATGTATCAATTGCATTATGAAAATGATTGGGTATTATGGAACCAATGAACACTAGAAAATTGTAGATGGTTACAATGCAAAAGAATCTATGGATGATGTTTAAGTTGAATTATAATTTTGTACGTGATGTACTGAAGAAAATTGCAATGGACCTGAACATGTTGCAGGAAAATTGCAGGTTTTGGATGATAGCAACTGGAGAAGGTACGAAAAGATCGCAAGGGAACAGGATGAAGAGGACGAGGAGAAGAAGAGATGACAGAATGGAAGCAGGAAATTGTTTGAAAATAAGAACACCGAGGACGGTGTTATTTTAAGGGGGAGAGGATGTAACATCCCTCTCAAGAACCCTAGATATTTTGTAAATTCTAATGTTATTATATTTGTCTTCTGGTGAGGAGCTCAAGGCCAAGGCCCCACCAGAAATGAGACCTGTATGTATATTAATTGTCTAAGCAGTAAGCTTAAGAGACTGACAGCCTCGATGCACCTTAATCAAAGGATAGCTGAATCCACGAGGAGAAAAACAAAAAATATATATATAATAATATATGTGCGACTAAAAGGATGATGGTCGAAGAAAACCACCAAGGGAAAGGTAAAACGTTTACTCGAGCCTTAGGAATCGGGAAAAGATCAACAACTCCCTTGACAACCCAAACTCCTAATTTATCGACCTATGATAACATGAGTAATAGAGAGACTAGTTACTTTGGTTAACAAAATAAAGATCTTTATGATCCATTTCAAGGGAGACATGATGTCTGACCTTACACTCATTACGACATCAAATAATAAATATGAGCTACGAGTTTGAATGATAAAAATAACATACAAAGGATACAACTGATATATATATATATATATATATATATATATATATAGAGAGAGAGAGAGAGAGAGAGAGAGAGATGCGTCCATAACAAAATAACCATTATCAGCTATGGTGATGCACCCCTCTCTCTCTATATATATTCATAATAATGCAACATTTATGGGATGGGAAATTTGACTTGGCCCAAACAATGAGGCTCTTGTGCATTGTTAATATTATACATATATGATTATGATGGATTGAACATTTTTAATATTTTATATGTGGTAATGATAAGGAGTTAAAAATAAACCTTGTATTTATTTTAGAGAATGATTGGGGAAAAATAATTATAATCCTAAATACGTAGGAACAATCCGTCTTAAATGACACCTGCATACATACAACAAGGATAGGTGTCCTTTCCATGACGAATGAGAAGTCATGGCTGGTTATTCTCCAAGACAATTAACTTTTAGAGTATACAAGTTTCCATTAACCATTATATCAAACTAAATAATGGGTTGTTCGTAAGGCAAAAGATCAATACTGGGATGAACGCATGCCTACAGATTTAATTCCTTGACAGAGAAATTAAGACAGACCTATCTCAGTTAATTCCTTGAACGGAGAAATTTAGGCAGACCTATCTCGGCAAGAATAATGGCTTAATCAGTGCCTTGATGTATGGATTCCTGGTGCACCCTAGGGGGGAAGGAGACCGTTCTTTTCCTTTTTGTTAAATAGACTTGGAAATCATATGGAAGGGGGGATCCAAGAGTAAAATCACCAGCTTTACTTTGGGCAGGTGGTTTGTTTTTGTGCCCGGCAGATTCCTGTAAGTAGTGCGACTGCATGATGGGTTTGCAGCCGGTTCCCAACAGAGCGTTATTCTCTAAACATGATATGCTTGAAGGGGATCTCGGCTCTAATGAAGGAATTCAAACTGTTGCCTCATCTCCAAGGTATGCATTATTATCTGTTTAAATAAAACAAGTATCAATCTCTCACTTAGATAGCGTTCGGGCTGGGAATATATTTGCCTACTAATTTTGGGAAAAATCACATGTACATCGCAGCTATGGTTTGTGAGATCTGTATTAACCCTTGTAAGTAAACCCAAGAGAGGTAAGAACCTCGTTGTTATCTGCTCATGCTGGGTTGGAATCCATGTTTCCCCTTTCAATACGATTCAATCTAAAATTGCATAATAGGAAAAATGAATCCAATCAGTATATCCGTCGCACAACTTAGCAGAAGCAAACCCAATGACAACGCTTTGCAAGAAACACCATTTCCAGATCGGGTGGAAGTTCGTTCAGTTTTATTTTTGGTTGATGGCCCTTGTTGGTAATCGACTTTCAACTTAGATACCATTGTCTACTTGTCAACATCGCATGGGACTTCCACCTGTCCTTACCCTTTGAGATACTCTGCGTACGCCAACTACTAAGACTGCAATGTGTCTCTTTTGACTGCGTTCTTCCTGAAAACCGAACAGAGAAAAGGCTGTGATTTTTCTTGGTTATAGACTTTGTTTTGCCTTCTTATTAACTGAACATAGTTAGACTGCCTTTTGATATCAGAACATAGGTTCAGGTTGCGATGTGTTTGAACCGGTTGGGTATTAGAACACAATGTCATTGAAATAGCTCTCTTTAGCTTGATACATATAAAAGATGAATGTTTTGATCTGCCTTTTCAAGTATGCATTTTCTAATTATCCTTTATTCCTATAGGTTATAAATTATATCTCTATCTGCAACTTTATCGAACTGGGTAGTAGGATGAATAATAGCAAGACCATTGCTCAGATTGTACATGTTTTTAGAACACTCCATATTCAATCTTATGCTATTACTATTACCATATATATGCATTTTGTTTTTACATGAAGGCATGTACCACATGAGTATGGAGACCCTAGGAATTAAGGGAATTAAATAGTCCATCTTATTACATAGAGATAGGCATATCTTTAATCTATGGAGTTAGTACTAAGTTTCAATATAGAGCTTAGTTAATTTGCTAGATAATTTTCCAAATTGCCTTCTCGAACAAATAAAATGGGCACCCTCATCGGATAGTGTAGTCCTGCTATGGGTTCCAACATAATTGGGGATGGGTTTGGATCGTTCCACCTTGTTTCCCCACATGGGTTCAGCGAGAATCCAAGCTATAAATATAAAAAAAAAACTATAATATGTCTAAATGACTTGAAAATAGACATAAAGAAGAAACTGCGATGTGTCTTAACAATTTGAGAATAGATTTAAGGTCGAATGTATCACACTAGGGTTGGAATGCTCTGTGAGGAGTTCTGGAAATGTAAAAAAAAAGATGTGTTGGCAACAAAGTTGTTGCTAATTGTAACCAGCCCCTTTGGAAAATAATTTTACATGATGTGACAAATTGGTGGATGTAACCCTGAGTTTGGGGCAAACCACGTACATTTGTGTCTCCTTGGTATTTGTGTCAAATGTTCTTTTCTTGCATTGTGATATGTGCTCTAATAGTTTAAATACTTGGCGTCATAATGAACTCCATTTGTATTTTAGTATTGTTAAAAGACTGTGACGAAGAAATGCTGCAAGGTTATGTAAATGTTGAAGACCGTCAATAATCAAATTTAAATACTAACACCAACAATATATTATGGTTCTGAGATGTTGTAAGGTATGCTAAGGTCCAGATTAAGAGTCTTTAGGTTATTATATACTTTTGAATTATGTTTTTATGGGTATTGTGCGAATTGATGTATTACTATCGGACATGAGAAGATTAATTGGAATGTTTTGCATGTACGGCATTAGGTCATGAAGTTTATGACCCTCATTATAAGAAATGGAAGAATGCCATGTTATAGTTTCAAGGTAAAATTCAAGAAGTGCTAAGCCTAAAGATTGTACTAAAGATAGATACATAAAGGGTTTTCCTTAGTTTCATGGAGATACTCAAATATGTAGGTGTTATCAATATTTTATCAATAATGCAGGTATAACTTCAAGGAAAGATGGTAATGATAGTTATGAATGTAACAGTGGTTTAGTGAGGAGGTGTATTTTCGCAAAGGGCACATTTATTAGATGGTTATGTTTCAAGAATTGGTTATTATCTTGCTCATTACTTTAAACATGTTGGGATTATGGTGATTAAAAAACTTTTGATAACATAAATCTTAACTCTCCTTGTGTCCAAAGGAACTAGCGACGATGATTGTTTAAGTAAACAACGTGAAAGAAAATTTACCACATCTTCTCACATACTACCTTGAGGTAATTATGAATTGCTACAACATCTAGAAAATTGATTGCAAAACTACATGTTTGGTTCTGATGGGGAGGATGGAGGAAAAATGTCATACGATTGTTTTTACAATGCGTATATTTTGACATTATTAAATTTGATTGGACATACTTCATTGAAATTCCTAGTAAAACTCCGGCACTAACATGTTTGACTTATTTTGTAGTAACAGTGAAACGAAAAACATTACCCCTTTTTGCACGCATAATAGCCTTGAGGTCTAAGTGGTAAGTTACATGAAGAATAGTATGACAATACTTCCAAAGAAAGAAAGAGGCCTCAGACACACTCTAGTTATGTGACACTTTTGAGTGACATCGTTGATGCACAACCTTCCAGCTATGAATAAGTAGACAAGAAGAAAGGGAAGGAGACTATGATCAAAGTATACAAGTTCAAGAAGAATGATGTCTCGGATGAGGTGTCGAGACCTGAAGGGAAGTCCGTAGTGTCTTCCATATGGATCTACAAGATCCAACTTGCAACGGATGGCAACATCGTGGGATACAAGACAATAAAGAAGGCATAAATTATGAAGAGACATTTGCACCAGTGATGATTCAAGTATACGTAGAGTAGCCACTAGTAGTTGAGACACATGATAGGAAGAATCATGTGTGAAAATTAAAGAAGGCCTTGTACGAGCTCAGAAGGCACCCATGGGATAGAAAATGCAGTTACATAAGGCTCTTGAAGATCACCTAGAGTGATGAAGATCTTAACCCTTGCCACAATATTGAAGATGAAATCCTATAGAGGATGACAAGCTCACGAATGGGTGCGAGAAGAAATTTTCAACAAAGTTCAAGATAGAGGATCTTAGTGTCTAGTGACCCTAGCACTAGTGGAAAATGAGAGATTAATGACCACGAGACCAAAAATTTTGGTCACCACTATTTTTTTAAAGGGATAAATGACCAAAATTGATAATTTTAAGTGAGCTAACTAAAAACGACCAAGATAAATTACCACTTCTGGTCATGGGATAAAAACAAGCTAAAAACGACCAAGATAAATGATAAAATTTGATCATGATATATCTTGACTACAAATGAACAAATTACAATTGGTCATTTATTTGGTCATTTTTAGTTGTGCCACTCCGACAAGGGAAAAAATTACAAAATTGACAATGAATTTGTACAATTTACTAAATTCTAACACTGAATCCATGTGCAGTGTTAGAATTTAGTAAATTATATCGCCCTCATGTGTCATAGTTTAGCTAGTGACACTAATTTACCTATTATAATCAAGAAATATTTATACACTAGTGTCACTACTCAACAATTAACACCAAATTAGTGTTATTGATCATGATGACGTCCTAGTGAGACACCAGATTGATGATGTGTTGATGATCATCAAGAATGTGTCATGTTCAGAATGTCAATCCACCTTCGGTCATTGAGGATATTCTTGTCCATTTCCATTTGGGACTAACAGATGGAACCCTCATGTGTTGCAAGGGTGTCGAAGCCACAAAATCCATCGAATGAGGGTCCAAACATGCCCTTAAATATATTTAAATGAATCGTTAAACTAACATAGACCAAATTACACTAGTTGTTCAACTCCGACTTAGTTGCGTATAAAAAAATTTATAGTATTAAAACATATATTATATTGCCAAGAGCATGGTTTAATACCAAGCAATGAGATGAGACATGTTAAAAACCCTTCATGGACACTATTGTAAATGTGACTTTGTAAATATAAAAATTATCTCTAAAAAAATTATGCTAATACGTTATAATATATACATTATATTAAATATCTTAAAATAATTAAATTTATAAAATATAATAGTACATAAATAAAAATATAATATATAACTATAGATTAGTTAGGATATACAAAACAAAAAAAAAGAAAAAATATAGTAATAAAACTAAATGCACTATAACAAAACTAGTGGAAAAGAGGGTGTTTTTGTATCATTGTTGGAAACAATTGAAGGCTTTGGTGCGAAGGGGATTTTGAACATATGCTTCGTGTTTGCATGAATTTCTCGAACATAAATTGCACAGTGAACTGACTCGGTATTGGATTTCTCTTCTCCAACACGTTCCTTTGTCTCGGCTTCTGATCCCGACATTGGCACCCATGATAATCCTCCCCTATTCTTCTTATAGTGGGTAGGAGGTAGGGTTCAATCATTTTATCACTCACTATTGAGGCTGAAGGGTATTCAACAATATCTGCAGAACATGGGGGTTCATCACACAAGGTTCATTCTCCGAGCGGTCTCCTGGCAGACTATTCTCATGGATTACAGGAAACAAATCTAAATCTCTCCATTCCATGGATTCTCCCTTGCCAGGTGTGATTCTCCCACCTAAACTTCCAGTCAACAAAGACCATCATCACAACCCTTCCCAATGGTCTCAAAATTGCATGTGAAGGTTCTTTGGTATGTTTTTCTCCATAATTTATTTATTTTGAAACTGCTTCTAGGAATATACCCCGAGTCTCGGTTTCACTAACATATATTTGAGTTTCTTCCTTCCGGCAATGGAATTTAAACATTTCTTCCTTCCATTAATGAACTTCAAAAATTAATCTGTTTGATTCATATTCAGATATTGTTTGGATCAGAGCCCAATTGCATTGATTGGACTGTATGTTGATTGTGGTTTTGTTTATGAGACCCAATTGTACAACATGGCAACTCACCTTCTAGAACGAATGGATTTCAAAACCACAAAGAATCAAGTCCATGAGATTACACGGCTTTCAAACTGCTAGATTTTACATGATTGAAATATGATTTATGAAATTTGAGAGATTTTACATGATTGGAATTTGTACAATGCGCCTTTGGGCACAATTAATATTTTGATTTACATTTTAAAACACATCTCAAATTTCTAGCTGAAATAAATTATTTGGAACTATTCTATACGAACTTATTATTTTGATGGAAATTTAATGATGAAAGTTCAGTGTAGGCCCTTTAAACCATGAATACAAAATACCAATAAGTTATTATACTTTCATATATGCAGTATGTCATTGTAATGGATTCAACATTGATTTCCTATTACTTCATTTGACCACTTAATAGTTTGTATCTCACTTTTGCACTGTAATCAAAGTTTTTTATAATTCATGATTTTATACATTCATATTATCCAAAAAGGAATTTTTCATATTTTTGTTTCGTCCGTTATCATAGGAGCAATGACGAAATGCTCGGTTTCCAGAAAGAGCATTTAATTTACATTTACTTCGATATATTTCTATGCCATACTATCTGTGCCTCCATTGCATCACCCTCCACTGCCTCTTATGAACCTCCCTTCATTATCTTTGCTTACAATGCACCACCCTCCACTATCTCTTCTTCCAATGCATTGCCTTTTTGTTCATCTATACACCGCCTTCATGACTGTATCTCTGCTTACAATGAACCACCCTCCACTATCTCTTCTTCCAATGCACTGTCTTTGTGTTTATCTATACATCACCTTCATGACTCTATGCAATGCTTAATTAATTGTCTGGACATGTTTTCCATGGTTTCAATTTGAGAACTTAGTTAGTTGGATCTAGACTAACCAAAGTATAAATGCATCCTACCCTGGATGCTCTATGTTTTGGTTTTGCTTAGTCTTCTCCTCCTTTCCATGGGGTACCACTATCCCATACACATGTGAATGGACACTATATCTTACTCAGTCATCAATGGATCATGCATCGATTGGATAAACTGGCTATGAAACTGAAACAGGTTGTGTTGCTTCAATTGTTCCCTTTATGGAACGACTATCTCTTGGTAAACTAGATATGGAACTTGAGTTGCATCTACATCCAATGTTGTGGTATATGGCCCTTACTCTTTACTAGGAAAGGACATTGGATGAGGCTATGGCCCTTGATCTAGAAATGAATTTGGACCTTAAACTGTGAGGTAAACATTCTGCATATGCCCATAATTCCTCATGCAACAAACAACAATATATTCCTCCTTGACAAAAAGATACAAGCAACGTATCTATCTCACAACTTTCGCAATCTCTCTCTTAAAGCATAATGTGCTGTGATACCATGTTGAATACATAGTCATAAGACAATGGGTGAACCCATTGTGACGATATGATTTCTCTCTCTTAACTACTACATTATATACACTATTTTGTTAGCGAGTAATATTTGTGTTTCTCCTTACAAAAAAAATATATTTCACATTATCAGAAGATGTAGAATATATTTTCGATTTCCTTCGACAACAACATCTGAGATGACAAATCAATATCTTATTGTGAATCAATTTGAAAGAAAGTTCCTATGCAATGAAAGGAGCCTTACACTTAATTCATGTTTGTTATTAAATATATTTATTGATTCTTGCATTTTTTAGATATTTTCACTAATTTGTTAGGGAGCTGTAGAAAAACCCATAGCTCTTCATCATGCAATGCCAAGTTAAAGAAACAAAATTATGAGCATGCCATACAAACTAAAATACAAGAGAGAAATTTTCAGTCAGGAGATCTTGGTCAATACATAGGAAGGAAATAAAATGTATTTTGAGCTATCTTATAAGTATTATTTCCTAATTGTAGTTGGAAAAGGAATTACAATATAGAACCTAGCTTATTTGCATTGAACAAGATTTATAGCTTTTTCTTCTAAACTTATTAGATAATTTTTTATTTTGTCTAACAATTTTGTAGATCATAATGTCCTTGAGAAACAATGAAATATCCAAAACATCTTTCCCACCTATCTAATTCCAAGTCTACATATAACAAAATGAATAAATTACTCAACAACTAGATCAAGATATGTTGGGAGAAGAGACATAACTAAAAAAAGAATCTTCCCTCAACCTCAAAATAAAAATATTTGTAGATAGACATTGAAAGATAAGGAATTATTGGTCACTGCAAAATTGCAACTTTGCAATTTGTTAGTCCTATTTATTACATCTTACAATTTGACATTTTTAATTATTATTAAAAATTACTTTTATTTGTTAATTGCTTGAATATGTGAATATATAAGAGAATCAACTTTCCTTATATATTATAATGCCAAACTTTACAATTATCTATAATCACTACTACAATAATTAATATCCAACTAAAGTATAAATTTATATAAGACTTAGATATAAGTTCTATCCCATAGTTGATTTATATCACAACAATTTCAACAATTTCAAAATTTATGTCTTACTGTGTTGTTTTTCAACATATCTTTCCATTCCAGAGGATCTCGTGAGGCAATTCCTGCGATCTTGTTTTTTTCTCTATATTTTCATCGCTTCGTCCCTTTGTGAATTATAAAGCAGGAGTAATCAGGTGCTAGATGTTTCTTGATTCATATAATGGCCGCAAATCTTAGATCTGATAGAGAGCAAGGCAAATCGGCTTCGGAGGCCAAAATGAGAAGATCATAGTATAGTTTAGTTAAAGATGCAGCAGAGTGTTCATTCGGGAGAAGTTTGTCTATGAGAGATGAAAGCTCGTCTCATTATCACGATGTAATTGCCCCACCCAGAATGAGTTCTGTCGATATAGCCCCGCCAAGATATAGTTCTGTAGACTTCGCCCCACCTAGGATGACTTCAATGGAAGGTGTTGATCCACCTAGGTTAAGATCTGCTAACGTTGCCCCACATAGGATGAGTTTCACTACAGAGAACTATATATTGGGTGGAAGGCCTTCATCCGCTACAGAAATTGAGCGGGCAGAGAGCAGTGAAGCTCCTCACCCAACTATTTCATTAAAGCTTACCGCCTAGATGGCCATATCATCCGAACCTGGAGATACCTTCGACAAGAATTTGAAGAGTGCGGTCGATTGGACTCTGGAAGTGGAAATGTGAGGGCGATTGTGCTTACAGACGATAAGATATTCAGCGCCCATACCGACCATAAGATCCGGGTGTGGAGTCGGTCAAGTTCCAGTAAACGGAATAGAAAACGGAATAGAGCACCCAATAGAAGATGAAATGCTCACTGAAAAACGGAACAGATAACGGAATAGAGCCGGAATCCGATCTGATCTAGGTACAGATCGTCGCACCGGCAGATCCGCTGAATAACATATTATCACCCCCTGTTGCCAGAGATAGAATTGCATGTTGTGGGCCGCCAAGAATTTGTGAGGAAGAGTATCGCTCTTTCTCCCAGCAAACTATTCGACCGTTGGAAGTTCCTGTGAGTAGAGCATATCCATTCGCGTTCAGAGCAAGAGCTTTTACGGGCCCCATCCCGTTTTCACGACTAGGGCCGCCTTCACTGCGTAGGGTTGTGAGAAGCATATGCGGCGACCGCCCAAATTTTTTCTCCAGATCTTGACCGTGCAGTCATCTGATCCAGTGAAAAGCAATCCATCGGGGCCTACTATAACGGCGTTGACCGCGTCGTCGTGAGCATCGATTGTTTCAATGCATTTCAGAACTGATATTCTCCTTGATCCAGAATAAAGAAAATCATTTTGGTGGGCCAGCGAAGAAATTGCTGCAGTGTGCTACATAGACTGAGCATTTTCTTGACCATCGATGTATAGTATCCATCAAGGTCGGGATCATCGCCAGTCGCTTGTGAACGCTGGGACTGGAACTCGACCGATTCCACACCCGGATCTTATGATCCGTATGGGCGCTGAATACCTTATCATCTGTCTGATCCGGTGTAGAGATTCCCATCAGCAAATGCCAAAGAGAATATGTGGCCATCTGGGCGGTAAGCTTAAATGAAATAATTGGGTGAGCAGCTTCACTGCTCTCTGCCCGCTCAATTTTTGTAGAGGATGAAGGCCTGCCACCCAATATATAGTTCTCTGTAATGAAACTCATCCTGTGTGGGGCAACGTTAGCAGAGCTTAACCTAGGTGTATCAACACCTTCCACTGAAGTCATCCTAGGTGGGGCGAAGTCTACAGAACTATATCTTGGTGGGGCTTTATGGGCAGAACTCATTCTGGGTGGGGCAATTACATCGTGATAATGAGACGAGCTTTCCTCTGTCATAGACAAACTTCTCCTGAATGAAGACTCTGCTGCATCTTTAACTAAACTATACTCTGATCTTCTCATTTTGGCCTCCAAAGCCGATTTGCCTTGCTCTCTATCAGATCTTCTAAGATTTGCGGCCATTATATGAATCAAGAAACATCTAGCACCTGATTACTCGTGGTTTATAATTGACGAAGGGACGAAGCCGATGAAAATATAGAGAAAAAACAAGATCGCAGGACTTACCTCACGAGATCCTCTGGAAAGGAAAGATATGTTGAAAAACAGCACAGTAAGACATAAATCTTGAAATTGTTTATAAATCAACTATGCGATAGAACTTAAATCTAAGTAGCATAATGAGTTCTTATATAAATTTAAAAGTATAGTGTGAAACAAAAATATTGAATGCATTAGTTTACTACATAAATGGTCAAAGCCTTGTTGTATTTATAAAATAACATGATAAAAACAAAAATCAAACTTGAGTTGTAGGTAAAAAGGTCAAAGTTGGATTATATTTAAAAAGTAACATCTCAAGCATAAAATCTTAAAAAACCCAAATTATCTTGAAAGTCGGGTTCTAAAAGAATGTTGAAAACCCTAAACTATCTTTAAAAAAGTAAGGTGGGTTGTATTTAATTGTTAAAAAAAAAGAGTAAAGCTCATTTGTATTTAAAAAGTAATATGCCAAACATGAATGTTGAATCTTGAAAATATGATGTATTAAAACGTAAATTGTATTTGTTAAATAAGAATGTTGAAAACATCCAATTCAAAAAAGCCAAAGTTAGACTATATTTAAAAATGAACATGTCCAATATGACTATTTAAAGCACCTAACTATTTTGAAAGTTGAGATACATTTAAAGAACACCTAAATGTTGAAAACACCAAACTATCTTAAAAAGTGTCAAAGTTGGGTTGTATTTAAGAAGTAACATGTGAAACAAAAATGCTGGAAACACCCAACTATAACATGTCAAAATTTTTTTTTTTTTAAAGTAACTTGTCAAACAAACATGTTGAGAACACCGAACTATCGTTTAAAAAGGTCAAAGTTGGACTATATTTAAAAGGTAACATGTCAAACATAAATACTGAAAACACATAAGCATCTTGAAAATTGGGATGCATACACAACAAATGTAAGAAAAAAGAATGTTAAAAACATTAAACTAAGTTAAGGAAACATTAAATTATCCTTAATAACAGTTAAAATTGAACTATATTTAAAAAAGTAAGATGCTGAAAGCATATAGCTATCTTGAAAATTGCAGCAACTATGATGAAGATCAGTATTCAATTTTCATTTCATGATATTGTATGGCTATGCATTTGTTTATATTCAGTTGATGTGTTATGCTTGTTTGACCATTTTCATTTATACTACCGAATTGCACATGATAGGTAAGAAGTCAATGATGTTGTACAACATTCCATTACTACTTATCTAGACTAAAACCTCTTTGCTCCCATATTAGGAGTAGTACACACTCTTAATAAAATTAGTGTAGAATGCCTCTAGAAGTTATTGTATGTATACATGATATGGATGAATGTTGTAGCATTGGATAAAATAGTTGCATGGCTATGTGACATATATTTGTCACTATTAATAAGTTTTGGAAATTATGATATGTTTCTAATCCTGCAAATGATCTTGAATTGTAGATCATTCCAAAGAACAAGTAACAACAGTTCAGAAGGGGAACTTGAAGCTTCCGAGGTCAAAGTCACCATAGCGAAATAAAGAGCTTCAGAAGAACATAAAGAGAATGGTATATCCACCTCGAGAGATGAAGACCACCTTGGGAATGCGAAATAATCCAAGATGAAGAATATTATGACGATACTTCCAAAGAAAGAAAGAGGCCTAAGACACACTCTAGTTATGTGACACTTTTGAGCGACATCATTGATGCACAACCTTCCAGCTATGAATAAGTGGACAAGAAGAAAGGGAAGGAGACTATAATCAAAGTATACCAGTTCAAGAAGAATGATGTCTAGGATGCGGTGTCGAGACCTAAAGGGAAGTTCGTAGTGTCTTCCATATGGATCTACAAGATCTAACTTACAGTAGATGACAAGGTCATGGGATACAACACAAGCAAGAAGGCATAGACTATGAAGAGACATTTGCACCAGTGACGATTCAAGTATACGTAGAGCAACCACTGGGAGTTCAGATACATGATAGGAAGACTCATGTCTGAAAATTAAAGAAGGCCTTGTACGAGCTTAGAAGGCACCCATAGGATAGAAAATGCAGTTACATAAGGATCTTGAAGATCACCTAGAGTGATGAAGATCTTAACCCTTGCTACAATATTGAAGATGAAATCCTATAGAGGATGACAAGCTCACAGATGGGTGCGAGAAGAAATTTTCAACAAAGTTCGAGATAGAGGATCTTGGTGTCTAGACTAAAAATGACGAGATTACAATTGGTCATTTATTTGCTCATTTTTAGTTGTGCCACTCCGACAACGGAAAAAATTACAAATTTAACAATGAATTTATACAATTTACTAAATTTTGACATTGAATCCATCTGCAGTGTTAGAATTTAGTAAATTATAGCCCCCTCATGTGCCATAGCTCAGCTAGTGACACTAATTTACCTATTATAATCAAGAAATATTTATACACTAGTGTCACAACTTAACAATTAACAGAAAATTAGTGTTATTGATCATGACGACGTCCTAACGAGACACCAAATTGATGATGTGTCAAGGATCATCAAGAATGTCTCATGTTCAGAATATCAATCCACCTTCGGTCATTGAGGATATTCTTGTCCGTTTCCATTTGGGACTAACATATGGAACCCTCATGTGTTGCAAGGGTGTCAAAGCCACAAAATCCATCGAATGAGGGTCCAAACATGCCCTTAAATATATTTAAATGAATCGTTACACTAACATAGACCAAATTACACTAGTTGTTCAACTCCGACTTAGTTGTGTATAAAAAAAATTATAATATTAAAATATATATTATATTGCCAAGAGCATGGTTTAATAACAATCAATGAGATGAGACAAGTTAAAAACCCTTCATGGACACTATTGTAAATGTGACTTTGTAAATATAAAAAAAAAATCTAAAAAAATTATACTAATACGTTATAATATATACATTATATCAAATATCTTAAAATACTTAAATTTATAAAATATAATCGTACATAAATAAAAAATATAATATATAGCTATAGATTAGTTAGGATATACAAAACAAAACAAAAGAAAAAATATAGTAAGAAAACTAAATGCACTATAACAAAAGTAGTGGAAAAGAGGGTACTTTTCTATCATTGTTGGAAACAATTGAAGGCTTTGGTGTGAAGGGGTTTTTGAACATATGCTTCGTGTTTCCATGAATTTCTTGAACATAAATTGCACAGTGAACCGATTCGGTATTGGATTTCTCTTCTTCAGCACGTTCCTTTGTCTCGGCTTCTAATCCCGACATTGGCACCCATGATACTCCTCCCCTATTCTTCTTATATTGGGTGGGAAGTAGGGTTAAATCATTTTATCACTCGCTATTGAGGCTGAAGTGTATTCAATAATATCTGCATAACATGGGGGGTCATCACACAAGGTTCATTCTCCTAGCGGTCTCCTGGCAGACTATTCTCATGGATTACAGGAAACAAATCTAAATCTCTCCATTCCCTAGATTTTGCCTTGCGAGGCATGATTATCCCACCTAAACTTCTAGTCAACAAATACCATCATCACAACCCTTCCCAATGGTCTCAAAATTGCATCTGAAGGTTCTTTAGTATGTTTTTCTCGATAATTTATTTATTTTGAAATTTCTTCTAGGAATATACCCTAAGTCTAGGTTGCACTAACATATTTGAGTTTCTTCCTTCTGGTAATGGAATTTAAACATTTCTTCCTTCCATTAATGAACTTCAAAAATCAATCTGTTTGATTCATATTCAAATATTGTTTGGATCAGAGCCCAATTGCATTGATTGGACTATATGTTGATTGTGGTTTTGTTTATGAGACACCATTGTACAACATCGCAACTCACCCTCTAGAACGAATGGAGTTCAAAACCACAAAGAATCAAATCCATGAGATTGCACGGCTTTCAAACTGCTAGATTTTACATGATTGAAATATGATTTATGAAATTTGAGAGATTTTACATGATTGAAATTTGTAGAATGCACCTTTGGGCACAATTAATATTTTGATTTACATTTTAAAACACGTCTCAAATTTCTAGCTGAAATAAATTATTTGGAACTATTCTATACAATATTATTTTGATGGAACTTTAATGATGAAAGTCCACTGTAGGCCTTTTAAACCATGAATACAAAATAGAAATAAGTTATTATACTTTCATATAGGCAGTATGTCATTGTAATGGATTCAACATTGATATCCTATTACTTCATTTGACTAGTTAATAGTTTGTATCTCACTTTTGCACTGTAATCAAAGTTTTTATAATTCATGATTTTATGCATTCATATTATCCAAAAAGGAATTTTTCATATTTGTGTTTTGTCACGGTTATCACATGAGCGATGACGAAATGCTCAGTTTCTAGAAAGAGACTTTAATTTACATTTACTTCGATATATTTCTATGCCATACTGTCTCTGCCTCCATTGCATCACCCTCCACTGTCTCTTATGAATCTCCCTTCATTATCTCTGCTTACAATGCACCACCCTCCACTATCTCTTCTTTGAATGCACCACCTTTGTGTTCATCTATACACCGCCTTCATGACTGTATCTCTACTTACAATGCACCACCCTCCACTATCTCTTCTTCCAATGCACTGCCTTTGTGTTTATCTATACACCGCCTTCATGACCCTATGCAATGCTTAATTAATTGTTTGGACATGTTTTCCATGGTTTCAATTTGGGAACTTAGTTAGTTTTATCCAGACTAACCAAATTATAAATACATCCTACCCTGGAGGCTCTATGTTTTAGTTCTACTTAGGATTCTCCTCCTTGCCATGGGGTACCACTATCCCATACACATGTGAATGGACACTATATCATACTCAGTCATTAATGGATCATGGATCAATTGGATAAACTGGTTATGAAACTGAAACAGGTTGTGTTGCTTCAATTGTTCCCTTTATGGAACTACTGTCTCTTGGTAAACTAGATATGGAACTTGAGTTGCATCTACATCCAATGTTGTGGTATATGGCCCTTACTCTTTACTAGGAAAAGACATTGGATGAGGCTATGGCTCTTGATCTAGAAATGAATTTGGACCTGAAACTGTGAGGTAAACATTCTGCATATGCCCATAATTCCTCATGCAACCAACAACAATATATTCCTCCTTGACAAAAAGATACAAGCAACATATCTATCTCACAACTTTCGCAATCTCTCTCTTAAAGCATAATGTGTTGTGATACCATGTTGAATACATAGTCATAAGACAATGGGTGAATCCATTGTGACGATATGATTTCTCTCTCTTAACTGCTACATTATATACACTATTTTATTAGTAAGTAATATTTGTGTTTCTCCTTACAAAAAAATATATTTCAGATTATCAGAAGATCTAGAGTATATTTTCGATTCCCTTTGACAACAACATCTAAGATGACAAATCAATATCTTATTGTGAAGAAATTTGAAAGAAAATTCCTATGCAATGAAAGCAACCTTACACTTAATTCATGTTTGTTATTAAATATATTTATTGATTCTTGCGTTTTTTAGATATTTTCACTAACATTAGAGGAAATTTCAACTCTAAATGGGCCTTTCAACTTTAATTCAAATTCCATGTCATCATATGTTAGCCAATGAAATTGTTTTAAATTTGAAAAACCGTATAGGTCTTAAACACTTTTTTAATATAAATTTGGGGATAGGTATCATAAAAAAAAATACTTTTTTTGTTTGTATTTTCGACATATCTCCCCATGTTTTTACTCAAATTTCGATCAAGAGAGCTCGTTGGATCTAGTATTAAATTCCGCACCAATGAGTACCCACTCGGCATACTTTTGACGGACCCCTCAACCCGAAAAACAAGAAATACCTGAAAAAACGTGATGATGACATCATCATCACATTTTTTTAGGTATTTCTTGTTTTTCGGGTAGAGGGGTCCATCAAAAGTATGCCGAGTGGGTACTCGTTGGATGTGGAATTTAATTAGGAGGCCCATTTTGATGTGAAATTTCCCCAAATGTTTGTTAGGGAGTGTAACATCCCCCTTGAAGTTTAATGTATATTCAAGCAAGTGGGGGTAAAATTTCTCTTTTTACTTTCTCCAATAAGTAACTTATATGTAATCACAAAATTATATACTCTACTATCATCTTTATCTATTTATCTCAGCAAACTATAACTTAATTAAATTGAGCTCTACCAAGTAGTAGATGGGAAAGCTATGTCATTGACCACACAAGTACGTGATTAATGAAAAACTATACTTCAAATATAGAATCACATTTCGCTTATGTTTAAGACTTGTCAAACTATAACTCAGACTATTACATTGATACATAGACGTATCTCGTTGAGAATAGATACAACCCTTACAAAAGTCGCAAGGCTCATCTTTCAAGGAGATAACACAAACACATTGACCCTTTTTTTTTGTCATCGTCCATGCTTTCTACATCCTGGGGACACAGCTTCGGCAGCCACTGCTTGAAATCATGAAACCTCAACATCAATGTTAGAACTATATATATATGGGTGAGTGCAAGAAGATGATGGACCTTTTTGGCGCGTTAGATGCAATAGAAACCTGAAAAATCAGGCATCCCTCAACTTACTTGGATTTTTTGAGATACTTATGCAAAATATCTTGCATTGAGTAAAAAACATGAAATGTAGAAAATTGAAGCACCTTTCCGAATATATAACTTTTATGTATCGAAAATTTGCATAGCTATGTCAAATTTCATTCTTCTTAACAGGCACTTTTTATTTTTCAGGGAAATTATAAGGTATATGTTTTTGTGGGTGCAGCCTCTGAGGGCCTAAATGATCGAATCAAGCTACAACAATTGACATCCATGTAGAGAACCCATAGCACTAGTGCGGCACTATTTTTCAAAAATTAAATTAGTAATTTTATAATATTTTTATAATTGTCTAAGTGAGAAAACCTCGAAAATGGTACGTGTTTTGTGGGTGCAGCCTTTGAAGGTCTTAATTTGAAAATCATGAAATGGGGTTTTGATAGAACGTAGAGGTTAGTGTCTTCTTGTGCACCATACAATTTTTGTTTGAAGTGATCAAGAATTGAAAAAGTTATATAATAAACACTAACAGTGTGTTTTTCGAGTTGAGGAGTGATGACAGAAGATAAATAAGAAAAAAATAGAAAAAATTATGTATTCTTGTTAAAATTTACATATTTAGAATCTGCAAAAAAAACCATATCTGTTTCTAAAATCTCATAAAAAATGGAGGTGTTCAGCACCATCAGACGAACCGTTAAACACAAGCATATTGAAAATATGGATATAATGTTAAATTTGCCATGGTTTATCATACTCCAAGGCACAGGCATGTGGAATCCGAAGCAAAGTACAAAGCAGACACATAGGCATAGGAATTCCACGAAAGCATGGGTGGAGGCTCGGCCTTATCATTTGGAGGGAATAAAAATTTGAATTTACTAAAACGCGCGCACGCTTTAACACTACAAAACGCGTGCGCGTTATATTAACTAAAAACTCGTGCGCGTTATGTTCTTATATATCGCGTGCGCGATATGGGAAATCAAAAAAATAGCGCCAACATAATTTTGACATCAAGCTTGGGATCATAATGCTTCCATTCTTCAAGTTGGTGTACACTCCACATATAACATAAGGTTTGTAGGTTCATTAATCTAAAATACATCAATTGGTATCACACAGATGATATAGAATGTGTGTATACTATTACTACTAGAGGTATTAGTATTAAACTAGTTACTAATTGTACACTGATTGGTGATGGAGAGAGGGATATGGTAC
>LPNX010211109.1:11404-28544 GCA_001517045.1 Pseudotsuga menziesii
CTTGAGCCTTCCTTTGCTATATAAGACCTCATAACATCTTACTGCATCACACTAGAGATTATTACACTAGCAATATTAAAATTATTCCAACATTCCTTCTTAATGAAGAATAGGGAGAAGGAACACACATATGGAGGAAGATCAATTTGTTAGAATATTGTTGTCATTAATGTCAAAATTATGTAATAATCCACAAGTTATATGTTAATCGACATTGTGACAATAAAGTACATGATGTGTTTCTTAATGTAAAAATGGTTTATTGGCCCACAAAATTATGTCGGCTTATCAATTATCATTAATGTTAGTCGGTCTTGCACAAACAAAGAAAGTAGTGTTTGTCCATGGAGGGTTGAGTTAACATTGTTGGACATATGGAGGAAGATCAGTTTGTTAGAATATTGTTGTCATTAATGTCAAAATTATGTAATAATTCACAAGTTATATGTTAATCGACATTCTGCAAATAAAGTACATGATGTGTTTCTTAATGTAAAAATGGTGTATTATCCCACAAAATTATGTCGGCTTATAAATAATCATTAATGTTAGTCAGTCTTGCGCAAACAAAGAAAGTAGTGTTTTTCCATGGAGTGTTGAGTTGACATAGTTGGCATTGATTAAATAAAGAAAAATGGTAAGTTAATAGCAGGCCTTTGTGCAGTAAAGTATTGAGTGAACCAAATCTCATATAAAAAGGAAGTGACTTTTTTCATTAGGTAGGAATCTAAGTAAGAATGAAGATTTGAAAAGTGTAGAGATTAATCTTTTGGGGTTTAGAAGATAAAGATGCGTAGTGCGCAAACTTGATTGCACAAATATCAATGTGCATTAAGTGCTCAAATCGGATTACGCAAGTGATATGGAGATATTGTAATGGTTTGTAGATCACAAAATGAGGAAAATGTTGATTGGAGAATTATTGAGTATTGAAGTTAGCAAATCACATATCATTGGAATAATAGAAGAAAGAGTTGCATATTATAGAAGATGCAGACCGTAGATCATAGAAGGTGAAAAGTGTTGATATTGTAGATCTCAGAAGAAGCATATGTATATTAGAGAGGTGTTGTTGCCACAACTGTTCTCCCCCAAATTAATGTTTTAATTTCTGGGCCCCTCCTCATTATTTCACACAGTTTGATCGTTGAACTCTTGGACCTCTTGAGCGTGTCTTCTTTGTTTTACCTTGAAGTTGGATTCCCACGGATTTATGTCCCCCATGTTCAATTTCAGATTAAATCATGGATTTCTGGCCGTGGAGAAGTAAAATTTTGTTCTTCAGGACAGCCTTTGCGAAGAAAACGACTTTGGTTGTTAACGCGGCTCAAATCCTTGAGTTTTTCTTGTAATCGGGCCCCTTTTTCTGTTCAATCGGAAGCTACAAAGTCTCAGCCTCTCTGCCGTTGCGGCTCCTAGATCTTTTCTTCGTCCGAAGTCTGAACCCATCCGACGCCTGATTCATTTTAGCCTTTGACCACTTGCAATTAGCCCTAAATCGTCCGTCGTTGCGGCTGGAGAGATCTTTTAAACTTTCGATTGGGGTGTCTTCCGACATTCGACTAAGCCTTTCCCCGCTTCCGTTGCTTGTCTTCATCCCTTGCCTTATCCGCCGTTGCAGATGGAAGAACCATTCAGCCTCCGATGTCCTATCCTTTCCGACGCCCGATTAATGAATTTTCCCGCCAACGTCCGATTAAACCTTTTCGCCGTGTTTTGCTCACCCGATCCCTATAATCCTCCGTCGCTGCGGTTCCTGAAGTCTTGTCCTTGTCCGATTCCAAAGCTTGCCGACTACTGATTTATGACTTTTCCGCCCAAAGCTTAATCAAGACTCTGTCCGGATGCACCTGGCTAGTTTCTTGTGAATTTATCATTCATGGCAGAAAATGTTAATGTTTAAAACCCCATTTTGCAACAAATAATGCACTGTAATTGTTTGCAGGAGGTATTCGATATACTACTGTGGCGACCCTGGGTGAAGACTGAGCTTGCTCGAACTGAAACTGACACAATCACAAGGAAGACAAAATGGAGAAAAGGACAAAACAAATGAATGACAGAGGCACCGACTAGGGAGATTTATCGGTTACTGATCAAGATAGAAATGCTCACAGAAAATTATTGGGAAGACAAAACGGCCAGAGGAAGAAGCTGAAACGTGAAGATGCTGAAACGTTACATGCCGGGAGGCAGAAATTGTAGTTTAAATATTTTTTAAGTAGGACTGAGATGGGGATTTTTCCCCTGGAAAAATTTTGTAAATGTTTTCTTGTAAGAGGAACTATTTCGTTTTGTGAAGGAAATTGCAACTTTTTACCTGTTGGAGAGAGTAGAATGGAATGTATCAATGCGATTCAATGAGTAATGTTGAAGAGGAACGATTTCGTTTTCATTGGTGTTTCATTTGTTGTGAGAATATTTAATTTCCTGAACCTATGTTCTTGTTGAATGTTCTTCGGTATCTTTTTGATATTTTCCACTGTGAGCAATTATTGTTGTTATAAAATGATCGGCTATCTGGTTGTTTAAATATCTGTAAGTGTTCATGTGTCTTGAAAGAAATATCAGCTATCTGTGATTCTTCATAATGCATGTGCAAGATGTATTGCTCACCCAGAATGATAACCTTGCTCCCTAGGGATAGATTGGATAGTTAGTTTATTTCTTATTGTATCTGATTTGGTTGCTTACGAGCATAAGACGATAGGAAGAACCTGTGCATCACATTGTGACAGCTCCCTGCATCTTGATCGCCCTGCATTTAGTTAGGCACTTGCATTTCATTCCTTTAAGTCAAAAATACAAAAAACTCGGTGGGCCGGGCCGCAATCGGTAAACCCTTGTTGTTACTTTGACCTACAGTAGCTGGACCATAAAACCGGACGGATTCCCTATACCAAACAGTCAACGGGCTAGTTGGGAACGTTGATTGGGGAGAATCCCTTACTGTTGCCGCCTACGAATTTCCAGGCCTCAATAGTTTTAGCGCTAGAAGGAGGGCCGCCAATGCATGGCTGGCCGAGGAAACTTGTTTTACCGAGATTATTCCGCTGGTTACAGTTCTGAAAGTAGTGGACCGCGTAATCCAATTCCAGAAGAAGAAAACAGAGAACATCTATATCATGTTCGCAATGAAATTGTTAACGATCTGAGAAGACATACCCGAGATTATGTAAAGAAGATTGGAGGGTTGCCGATTATCCATGAATTGCCTAGAAGAGAGTACAAGAAGAAATACCATCCTATAGTAGAAGATTCACTGTTGGTTGGAGACTAGGAAGAACTTGTGGAAACCGCCTTAAAAGAAGTTGAATTGCCTTTGAACCAAGTAGGCCCAGACACCCCTTACAGTTCTCCTGTTCACACCCCTGTTGGTTCACCTCCTCACACTCATGTTGGTTCCCCTCCATACTCTCCACCTCAACTCATGGCCGGCGTTAACGCAAATCAACCTCCACCTAATCCACCAAAATCCACTGCCAGCTTGGAAACCTAGATCACCTCTAAATCTGAACCCGCCTCTACATGACCTACCTCAAGGCTTTGAGAAGTTACTGCCTAAATTTGATCCCATTGAGAAGATATTAGTAGATGATCATTTGCAGAGAGTCTATCTGGATATAGAAGGATTAAGGGCGGGGGAACATGAATATGTGGTTTGTAGACTTTTCCCGCATACCCTCAAAGGAGCTGCGGCCTCATGGTATTTTGGATTGCCCGCTAACTCTATCCCAAACTGGGATACCTTTGAGAGAATTTTCAAGAGTAAGTATGCAGTCCAAAAGACTCACACCGCCCTCATGAAAGGACTGTGTGCTTTGAATAAAGAGAAAAAATAAAATGTACACAGTTTCACGCAAAGGTTTGCGGCATATCTAAAAAAAAATCCGAAACAGACAAGCCTTCAGACAAAGTACTAATTGAGTACTACACTTCAGCTTTGGGTCTAGATTTGGCCATGTTTGCTAAAGGTAGGGCCAATCCTACTTTGACAGAGACCTATGAAGAAGCAGAAGTGGTGGAAGCAGAAAGAGAAAGTATCAAAGACTATCTGGAACAATCGGGAGAAAGAGGCGCAGGAAGGAAGACCTTACTGTTCAATAAGCCTAAGGAAGAAAAGTCACCGGACCTGGAGAATATGGCCAAAATGATGCAAAATATGTCCAATAAGATCATAGAGTTGGAGAAGGAAAAAGAAGCACAAGAGTTCTACAGGCCATATTATAAGAAAAGGGAGGACAATAATCAGTCCCAACCTACTCCTCAAAAAACTGCATCCATGAATCTGACAGATATAGGGATGGAAAATTTTTGTACCTTTCATCAACAACCTCATTCCGAAAGGAACTTCCCGCAATGGATAAATTCAATGACGTTAGTCATGAATCAGATGTTGGATTCGAGACTAACAGAAGAAGATGATGATGAAAGGAAAGAGAGTGTTGTTTCTACTTCCGCAAAAGAACAAGAAGAAGAGACCATGGCATTCTGGAGTTCGGTTTCTCTACTTGATGCAGAAGAGGATATAACTAAAAAACACAAAGGTATCAGGGAAGCTAACGTGACAACTAGAAGTCAAGGGACGGTCAGCAATGACAGTATTTTACTCCCAAAGATCAGAAGGCTGCAAAGGAATATCAGGAAGAAATTTAAAGATAAATTTGTGGCTGATAAGACTCTGGAATTCACTATTACCAGCCAAGATCCTAAGCAGAACAGAATGCTGCCTGAACTAAATAAAGAAATGGTGAATGCTGATAAATCTCAGTCCATTAAACAGCAAATTGAATACGACGTTGTTGAAGATTTGAAGAAGATAAAGGCAAACGTCTCGTTGTTTGAGATGTGCAAAGTACCTCAACAAAAGGAAAAGTTGTTGAAAGCACTGGAAACATCAGAAGAGGAGCGCCCCGCTGAAAATCAACCTCTGGACGAAGAAGAAATTGGAGAAGCTAGCACTGGAGGTAAGTCTAAAACTAAACAACCACCCTTCCTCCTGACATTTGAAATTTTTAATCATAACGTTCACAATTGTCTAGTAGACTCAGGGGCGTCAATTAATGTCATGCTCGTATCAGTATGTAAGAAAATCAATGGGAAGTTTAAGCCAACCACGTGGAGGGTGGTGCAATTGGATAGGACAGACGTTAAGGTAATTGGTGAAATGGAGGACGTTATAATTCATCTGGCATCAAATGACAAAGTATGCCAAGTTATCAACATCATGGTGGCTGATATACCAGACGCCTATGGCCTGGTCCTGAGCAAAGATTGGTCAGCTAAATTGAATGGATACTTCGCCTCAGATTGGTCACACCTGTGGTTGCCGTACAAAGGAAGCCCCAATCAAATTAAGGTTTTAAGAGAGCCTCACATGAAGTACAATGTTACCCAACTGGATGAGAAGAATATACCAGTTGAACCTGTGTTGGGAAACTACTTTCTTGAACTGGAACCAGGGAACTATCAAGCGGAGAAGGCCAGTGACATATCTGACACCCAGCCTGAACTCCTTCAATTCTCGCAAGCCGATGAGTTTGATTGTAAAATAGTATATTTAGCAGTAGAAGTAGAGTCTTTTTCAGTAGATAATGTTTTTTGGACTTTATTTTTTGACGGATCTAAAACTTTAGAAGGGTCAAGGGCCGGCTGCGTCCTCATTGATCCACAAAAAAATAAACACTTCCTGTCCTATAGATTAGAGTTTGAGTGTACTAACAATACGGCTGAGTATGAAGCACTGATGCAGGGTCTCAAGAAAGCGATTGAGCTAAAGGTTAGTAATTTACAAGTTTTTGGGGACTCAGAAATAGTTGTAAAGCAGATAAGAAATCAAATACATTGTGTTTCCCCCCACTTGAAAGCTTACCAAAGAGAGGTATGGGATTTGCTTAAATTTTTTCATGCATTCAATATTGTTTCAATCCCAAGAATGAAAAACGCGACCGCTGATCTTCTGGCCACATCAGCTGCTAGGCTGGTACCCACTAATAATAGATGTTCTATTGAATTACTTTTCAGGCCTTCCGTACCAGATATGATCACCAATCTGAGGGTGTTCGATGATGACCAGCAAATCATAGAATGTTTGACCAATGAGGATGTATTCAAAGGAGCGATCATCGATGATGAGAAACACCAAGACGAGATGAAATTTGACAATTTCATCCCTAAAGGAGTCAGAACATTAGAGAAGATGTTTGACTTGAATGAAAAATTCCGAAGGCCCGCTAATGTAAAGACGCACAGCTCAACCCTGCAGTTCGAACTGATAAACTTGGGGACTGAGACGGATCCTAAGTTTGTGAACCTCGGCAAATGCTGTTCACCTGCCGAAAGGGATAGGTTTGTCAGTTTGTTCAAGCAGTACAAAGATGTCTTTTCCTGGACTTACACAGATTTGAAGACCTACGACACCAGCATTATTAATCATATCATCCCTATTAAAGCAGGTGTCAAGCCATATCAGCAGCTGTTAAGGAAGATGCACCCCAAGTTGGAGCCACTGATTCAAAGCGAGGTGAAAAAATTGCTGGACGCTAGGATTATTTTTAAAGTCCGACATTCAGAGTGGGTGTCAAATTTGGTGCCGGTCAGGAAAAAGTCGGGAGAAATAAGACTGTGCGTGGACTTCAGAAACTTAAACTGCGCCTTAGACAAAGACAACTATCCGGTGCCTCCCATGGAGCAATTGCTACAGATGGTTGCTGGTTCTGAATTGTTCTCATTGTTAGATGGATTCTCTGGCTACAACCAAGTGTTAGTGGCCGAGGAAGATAGAATGAAGACAACGTTCAGAACTAAATGGGGAACTTTCGCATATAGAAGAATGCCTTTTGGACTGATTAATGCTGGCGCGACATTTCAGAGAGCTATGGACATAGCTTTCCGTGAACTGATTGGACAAAGTGTGGTGTTCTACCTTGATGATATCACAATATTTTCAAAGAAAAGAGGGGAGCACGGGTTCCACCTAAAGCAAATTTTCGAGCGCTGTCGGAAGTATGGAATTTCCCTCAATCCTAAGAAGTGCATATTCGCGGTCACAGAAGGCAAATTACTGGGGCATATAGTTTCAAAGAGAGGTATATCTATAGACCCAGAAAGAATCAAGGCCATTGAACAAATCCCCATGCCCCATAATAAAAAAGGAATGCAATCCTTCATGGGGACAATAAACTTCATGCGTAGGTTTGTGCCTGATTTTGCTCAGACTGTCAAGCCACTGCAGTAGATGGTCAAGCAGAATGCACAGTTTAAGTGGACTGAAACTGAAAAGACTGCTTTTAATAAAATCAAGACTGATGTTGCCCATGCGCCCTCCCTGAAAAGTCTAGACTTTGATAAAGACTTCATTATGTACACATTTGCATCCGATGATTCATTGGTAGCCATGCTTACACAAAAAGAAGATGGGGGTGATGAATTCCCAATCTCTTTCCTGAGCACTGGGCTTCAAGGGGCTGAATTAAACTACCCAGCCATTGATAAGCAAACTTACACAGTATTTAAGGCAGTGAAGCTTTTCAGGCCTTATATATTAAAAAATCGGACCAAGGTAATAGTCCCTTACCCAGCAGTAAGATCTCTTCTCATTCAGAAAGAGTTGGGAGAAAGAAGGGGCAACTGCGTAATAGCCCTTCAAGAATACAACCTTGAATTCAAACCGGCTACTATAGGGAAAGGTCAAGGGCTATGCAAATTGATGACTGGAAGTAGAAACAACGAAGAACAAGCATGGGAAGAGGAAGCCGAATTGCATGTAATGGATGTATGCCCTCTGTTTACAACTCCTGAGTCCTGGTATAGGGACCTTGTGCGTTACTTACAGTCGGGGATATTACCAGAACATTGGAATTCCAAACAAAGAAGAGCTCTGCGTCTCAAATCAGCCTCCTATCATCTTGTTGAAGGAGTGTTATTCAGAAAGAATTATGACGGGGTTCTCCTTAGGTGTTTAGAAAAGGAAGATGCAAATAAAGTAATGGAAGAATTACATGACGGTCCGGCTGGGGGACATTATTCCGGTGACACTACAGCCCACAAAATCCTTAGAGCTGGTTACTATTGGCCCTCACTCTTCAAGGATGCACATGCACATGTCAGGAAATGTGATATTTGTCAAAGGTGTGGTAGAAGACAGCCCAAGGCAGCCGCACCCCTAAAGCCTGTTATGATCACAGAACCATTTGAACAATGGGGGTTGGACATTATCGGGGAAATAAAACAAAATTCTTCCCTGCTGCACAAGTACATTCTCACTGCGACTGATTATTTCACCCGCTGGGTCGAAGCTATCCCATTACGCAAGATCAACGAGGACGTAGTCATCAGCTTCCTACAAGATCATATCATGACCAGGTTTGGAGTTCCAATTTCAGTAGTTTTTGATAATGCCAAATACTTTTCATCAATTAAATTGACTGCATTTGCTCATGATAAAGGGATAAAATTACATTATTATGCTAACTACTATCCGCAAGGGAATGGCCTAGCTGAATCCTCCAATAAAAACATCATTGGAATCCTGAAGAAGATTGTCATAGAAAACCAGCGAAGTTGGCACTCAACCTTACCCAACGCCCTGTGGAATGACAGAGTCACCCCCAAGTCTACAATAGGAGTGTCACCCTATACCCTTGTGTACGGTAAGGAATCTATTCTGCCTCCCAATATCATGCTGCCATCTTCCATACTAACTCAAGAGTCTAGGGGTTCGGATGATGAGGTTCTCCAAATAAGAATATATAATCTCCTGAAGGCAGAAGAGGCCAGATCCAAGGCTAGAGAACATTTTAAACAGCAGCAAGAGTCAGTTAAGAGATGGTTTGACAAACATAAAGCTGGGAAAAAAGACTTTGAGGTAGGAGACTTAGTCCTCGAATGGGATCACCCCCATGATGAGAAAGGAAAGCATGCCAAGTTCCAGCAGTTATGGGTAGGCCCTTTTCAGATTGTAGCCAAACTTGGCCCTGCTACATATAAGCTGCAAGGTTTACAGGGATGGGAGGAGAACTTGCCAGTTAATGGTTTGGTTCTCAAACCTTACTTTTCTTGAGTTTCTTTGATTTTTTCTGCCTTGTATATAAATAAGCTATGGGGTTGTTTTCGAGTCATGCTTTCATTCGATTTAATTTTAAGTTTTTTATTTTCAATAAGGGGAACGAACTTGCGGTTGTCTGGAGGATATTAAGGTATTTTGGGAATAGCAAATACATTGAGTGTCAGCCTATGTGTTGCTAAATATTTCTTCCAGCCTAACGGTTTTCTCGAATAAAATGTTGTGTGCATTGAAGTCCTGCTTAACCCCTGTGAATTAAACCGGATTCGAAGAGTCTGGAGTACTATGTCGGGGCTCCATCCACGTCACATTTAAAATGTTCTACGGAGCGACAGTGAAGGACCCATGGGCAGAAGCAAGGTGAATAGTGTATTAAATATAAATGATCCCATGCCAAGAAACGAATGCCAAAAGGCAAGTAAAGAGTCAAAACTTCTATAAAAGCATCATAAATCAGAGCAAGTGCTAAATCATAAATACTAAACTGCCAAAAGATCCTCTCTGTCCATGAGCTGAAACTTAAAATACACCACTCACACAAAAGGACACTATGGGATAGAGGATCCTAAATTAAAATTCAGTAAGAAAGGCGTACAGAAGGACTCAAATGAAAGGGACAAAAGTCCAGAAGCACAAAAGTGTTAGAATGGCATGCGAACGAGGAACAAATGAATATTGTTGTTTACTATTTGCTATAACCCCGTGGTGTCCACACTGTTAGCTACCTGAAAACAGAGGTAATAATGAAACTCATACTCTGGCCTCAGCATAGTTATCTGGACTTGAGGGTCTCGGTTTTCTTTTTCCCCAATGGACCATCATCAATGATTAAGATCCACACTTCTGTCGATTAGGAAATCCATCTGGATAGCTGGAAGAATTCATTTGATGCATTTTTTGTTGTGAAACAGTTTGCCACTCAAAGAAAAAATTCACCCAGAGATCTAGGTTCACTAGGTAATCGCCAGTTGTTGTTGCCACAACTGTTCTCCCCCAAATTAATGTTTTAATTTCTGGGCCCCTCCTCATTATTTCACACAGTTTGATCGTTGAACTCTTGGACCTCTTGAGCGTGTCTTCTTTGTTTTACCTTGAAGTTGGATGCCCGTGGATTTATGTCCCCCATGTTCAATTTCGGATTAAATCGTGGATTTCTGGCCGTGGAGAAGTAAAATTTTGTTCTTCAGGACAGCCTTTGCGAAGAAAACGAATTTGGTTGTTAACGCGGCTCAAATCCTTGAGTTTTTCTTGTAATCGGGCCTCTTTTTCTACTGAATCAGAGGCTACAAAGTCTCAGCCTCTCCGCCATTGCGGCTCCTAGATATTTTCTTCTTTCGAAGTCTAAACCCATCAGACGCCCGATTCATTTTAGCCTTCGACCACTTGCACGTAGCCCTAAATCGTCCGTCGTTGCGGCTGGAGAGATCTTTCAAACTTCCGATTGGGGTGTCTTTCGACGTCCGACTAAGCCTTTCCCCGCTTTCGTCGCTTGTCTTCAGCCCTTGCCTTATCCGCCATTGCAGATGGAAGAACCATTCAGCGTCCGATGTCCTATCCTTTTCGACGCCCGATTATTGAATTTTCCCACCAACGTCCGATTAAACCTTTTCGCCGTGTTTTTCTCACCCGGTCCCTATAATCCTCCGCCACTGTGGCTCCTGAAGTCTTGTCCTTGTCCGATTCCAAAGCTTGTCGACTACCTATTTATGACTTACCCGCCCAAAGCTTAATCAAGACTCTGTCCGGATGCACCTGGCTAGTTTCTTGTGAATTTATCATTCATGGCAGAAAATGTTAATGTTTAAAACCTCATTTTGCAACAAATAATGCACCATAATTGTTTGCAGGAGGAATTTGATATACTACTGTGGCGACCCTGGGTGAAGACTGAGCTTGCTCGAACTAAAACCGGCACAATCATAAGGAAGACAAAATGGAGAAAAGGACAAAACAAACGAATGACAGAGGCGCCGACTAGGGAGATTTATCAGTTACTGATCAGGATAGAAACGCTCACAGAAAATGATTGGGAAGACAAAACGGCCAGAGGAAGAAGCTGAAACGTGAAGATGCTGAAACGTTACACGCCGGGAGGCATCCCAGGGGGGCAGCAATTGTAGTTTAAATATTTGGAATTAGGACTGCGATGGGGCTTTTTCTTTGCTTGTAAGAGGAACTATTTCGTTTTGCGAAGGAAACTGCAATTTTTTACCTGTTGGAGAGAGTAGAATGGAATGTATCAATGCGACTCAATGAGTAATGTTGAAGAGGAACTATTTCATTTTCAGCGGTGTTTCATTTGCTGTGAGAATATTTAATTTATTGAACGTATGTTCTTGTTGAATGTTCTTCGGTATCTTTTTGATATTTTCCACTGTGAGCAATTATTGTTGTTATAAAATGATCGGCTATCTGGTTGTGTAAATATCTGTAAGTGTTCATGTGTCTTGAAAGAAATATCAGCTATCTGTGATTCTTCATAATGCATGTGCAAGATGTATTGCTCACCCAGAATGATAACCTTGCTCCCTAGGGATAGATTGGATAGTTAGTTTATTTCTTATTGTATCTGATTTGGTTGCTTGCGAGCATAAGACGATAGGTAAGAACCTACGCATCACATTGTGACAGCTCCCTGCATCTTGATCGCCATGCATTTAGTTAGGCACTTGCATTTCATTCCTTTAAGTCAAAAATACAAAAAACTCAGTGGGTCGGGCCGCAACCGGTAAACCCTTGTTGTTACTTTGACCTACGGTAGCCGGACCGTAAAGCCAGATAGATTCCCTATACCAAACAGTCAACGGGCTAGTTGGGAAAGGTGACTGGGGAGAATCCCTTACTGTTGCCGCCTGCGAATTTCCAGGCCTCAACAAGAGGTGATCGCAAATCGCAGATCAAATAAGCAGAAATCACATATCTTCAAAGTTGCAGTTATGTTACAAACATATTCATTTCAAGGTGGCAGAAAGGGGTAAGGAAAGGGAGTTATAGCTTCCTTCTAGTTGGTGTTGGAGAATACAAAAAATGGATTTGGTGCTTCCTTTTAGTTGGTGATGAATAACAAGAATAGGAGATTGCAATATTCAATCAAGTTAGTGCCTCACTACAGTAAGATAGATCTTGCACAACATGACTGATATCCATTTAGGTTGGTTCCTAAAATCAATAAGTTGGTGCTTGTGCAAAATATTGAAGTCCTTACATGTTGATGCTTGTAAGAAAAAATTTGGTGTTTGCAATCAGGTTAGTTCTTGAGTGATTTGTAGCTAACATTTTGGAGATTTTTGTCTCCCATTGTAAACATAAACTATATATATATTTATATATTTACCCTAGAAATTATCTATGCACGGGTGTCTCTTACTGTTTTGATTGAAGCATAAGTTGGTGCATAATTTGTTTGAAATAAAAGATTGTATAATCTACACTTTATACTAATTCACCCCCCCTCTTAGAATAAATACGGATTCTAACAAGTGGTATCAGAGCGAGTTTCTTCTGAATCAGTCTAATAAACAGGAGGTCATATCACTGAGTATATATGGGTGGAAATGAGATTTCTTATCAAGGTGAAGCACCGAAATTTCATGAAAATCAAAGCATAGATAATTTCTCTCCCAAATAAGCAAGAAGTGTTATTCAGACTCAGAGGAAAACTATAGAAGAATTCAAAATGATTGCAACTAAAGTAACATAAACCCTAAAAAAGAAAGAAGAGTAAAAAGGGATGGTGGAATACATCACCAACCATTTATAGGAGTTGGATTAAACTAGTCAAACTAAGGAACTTAGAATTGCTTCATTAGAAAATGAGCACAAAAAATTGGCAGAAGAAAATCAAAATCTATCCCAATAAGTTATGCTCCTGAGGAAAGAAAGAGAAGAAAGCGTTAGTAAATAAAACTAGGAAATTTTGTCCCTAAAATATTAACTCCATATATCTCATAAAAAAATTTAATATGCCAACAAAGTGATCAGTATTCAATAGATTCAACTTAAGAAAGAATGGGATAAAGCTAACGATTGAAGTAACGAAGTAGAAGAATTCAAAGAAGTCCAGAAAGATATGAAAAGAAAAATTCAAGTAAAAGATGAATATTTTCAAGTAAGAGAGCCTGAGATCATCTCTTTGAAAGAGAAAAATCCTTGAGGATGCAAAAATCATCAAAGAATAAAAGACTCACAAGAAAAAGCACAAGAGACTGAAAGTCAACAAATGCAACTAAATACAAAAGATAAGTTCAACAAAAGCACATGAGTATTGGAAGAAATTCTAAGAAAACAAAGGCCATTATTTGACAAGATAGGTTTAGTTTGTCATTTTGGAGTAAGAAAGAAATAAAAAACCATTAAAAGGTCAGAACCACAGAGAAAGCTTCAACCAAAAAATGCCCAAGGTGGAGAGTACAAAAATACTACACTTCTAAGAAGACCATACTTGCTCAGAAATGGATATGGAACTAACAATGTTAGATACATTGATTGGTGGAAGTGCAGCATTTCTAGCCATACCGTAAAATTTTGAAATAATGTGATTTGTTATAAATACAACATATCTGGACATAAAAATTATAGGTGTGAGAACTAAGATAAGCCCAATAAATATTGAAATAAGAGACAAGAAACAACTGAAGAGAAGCTCCAACAAATGCAATACGCACCAAGCATAAACATAAGTCTCCTAGAAAATCAAGAGAAGGAACATTCCAAAAGGATATGGAAAAAGAAAATTAGAAAATCAAAAGAAAGTTGATGATTTGGCACAATACACGGGAAAATATCAACAACTAAAAATTAGGACAAAACCCATGTAGTAATATTGGAAGATTGTGAAAAAATATCTCTACACTCCAAAGTGGGAACCAGTATAGACCCATATAACATTGGTTCTATGAAGCATCGAAAGGGATCAAATCTCTAGATACATTGTTCACACAGATGTGAGATTCATACAATTTTTATTAGCCTCATATGATAATACATTGTTCAGAGCATTCACGCAAATGTGAGATTCATACATTTTATATTCTCCAAATCTGATTTATATTATAGCCATATTTTACTTCTTATGTTTTAGTTTTTATGTGGGCTATACATTTTGTTAACAAATCCCATTTTGCTTGGAGTTATAGTTAGTTATCAAATTTAACTATTAGTTATCAAACCTAGCTATTATTATGGTTGCATTTTAACAAATTACCAGTGCATTTTTGTTGTTAGAACAATTAAGGAAATATGGTTGTATTTCTTTTATGGAAATTGAATTTAACTTAATATATTTTTAAATATTCAAATCAATATTTTGTCATTCGTTCACTACATTTAATTCCTATATTGTAGATACATGAATATTGTAGATTATAAATGCATACATTGTTCACACATATGTGAGATTTTTTAGAATAATCAACCCATAGTTTACCCAATTAGACATTAATTTAATTATTTCTGTCTTATTTGCCTAGTTCATGTGTCCCACCTTGTGCAAGTTGTCATTTGCCTATCCATAATGGTCAAACTTGCCTTATTTGACTCATGTAGCACATGGTAAATCCCAAGGAATCAAATCTACTTTATTCCTGGCCTCCTAGGCGCCCTTCTGCTTTTTGTGATTTATTCCCAGCTTTTTCAGTGTTTTAAGGCAAAAGGAAAAACTAGACTAGGTGAGGTTGACTAGTTTTTTGTCCTACACATCCTCCTCTCTTTTCTCCATGAAAAAACATGTATGAGCTGCCATTCCACCACTCTTTATCTTGCCTAAGCCTTTTTGCCAATTTGTGAGCTCCATGACAGATTTGGGATCAGCTTTTTACACCTATGGGGGATTTACTTATTTTTGGTAAGCCTGCTTTATGCTAGATTCGAATTACTCCTCATGCATTCGAATCCCTGATGTATGTTATTTATTCAGAAACCTATTATTTTACAGGGTTGGCTATTGTACACTGAGTTAATATAGTTTAGTGTTCAGCTCCAATTTTCAGTCTCTTTGTGAGTGATTTTGCATGATCAATTGTTAATTGTTGTGAGTAAAATTAATCTATCACCTGGTTCAATTTCCACATGGTATCAGAGCCATTGTAGGTTGTTTCTCTCCTTCAAAAATTGTTTTGCAGGTTCGACATCAGTGACTGGGAGCCTTCTACTGACAGCCGGGACAAATTTTCTAAGCTATGGATCAATCACAGAAAACTATCTTGACTCCCTTCAATTTCTTTGAATGGAAAGAAAAGATGGAGATACTGTTGAGAGCGAAAGGCCACTACAGGGTGACTATGGCAATAGAAGCAGAGCCCAATGCAGCTGCAGAGAACATAAAATGGCACAACAGGAGGGATGAGGCTTATGGCCTCCTGTGTCTGAGTATTTCCAGAGACCTCCTTTTCCATCTTGATGGATTGACATCACCGAATGAAGTATGGGAGAAGCTTGCTGATCTTTTTGGAAAGATAGATGAGATGAGGGGACATCAAATCGAAAATGAGCTGATTTCTCTGAGTCCAAATAGCTTTGAATCCCTGCAGCTATATTTCTCCAAGTTCAAAGCACTAGTTTTGCAGCTGAAACAGTGTGGGATCGAAAAGAAATATGATCAGCTTGTACTGGCCATCCTCTCGAAGCTAGGCCCTGACTATTCAGTGTTTGTTTTGACCTTCTATGCCACAAAACTGACAGCTCGAACCTGGAAGATGCCTAGCCTTGCAGATTTCATGGAATCTCTCACACAAGAACAGGACAAGCTGGTGATGATGGGCACCATCAAACCATCCAAAGATCAAGCTTTGATTGCTAGATATTTGAAGGTGGATTCAAAAGGAAAAAAGAAAGCTAAAGAGCCACCTGAGAAAAAGAGAGACAAGAAACAATCTCTAGAGGATCCACAAGGTCCCAAGAAGAATTACCAGAAGAAGAAGAACAAAGGTGAAATGAACAAGTGCGCATACTGCAATAAGGGCAATCACTCTGAAAGCTCTTGTATGAAAAACCAGATAGACATGCTGACCCAATTCCTGGAGAAGAATGGCATCTCCCTTCTAGAAAGCTCAAAGAAGAGAGAAGGAGGATCAAGTTCGGATGACAGAGAGAGAGTTCATGCTCTAGTTGCTGGCACATGAAGCTCACCCAGTTTTATCATTGACTCTGGAGCTTCAAGACACATGGTTTGGACTAAGGAGGCCTTCAACTCACTGGACATGTTGAAAGGACCATCTATTGTACTGAGAGATGACTCTCTCACTGAAAGTAAAGGAAAAGGAAGGATAGATCTTAGTCATGGTCAGTTCAGCAATGTGCTGTATGTGCCTGGTCTTGCCTCCAACCTCCTGTCAGTGTACTAGATGACCCACACTGGGTCTCCTAAGAAGGTCATATTCTCCCCTGATGAAGTTGAGATCACAGAGATCTCAACTGGTAGAGTCATTGCAAAAGGAGTTGTGAATCATCCTCAAAAGGTATACATGTTCTCACACTTCCTACCTTACTCAAACCCCTCTGCTCTTCTCATTCATGCTAATGAAGCCAGCAAGCTGTGGCATGAAATATTTGGCCACCTAAATTACAAGTATCTTTCTGATCTTAGTGAAAAAGATATGGTCATAAGGTTTCCCAAGATAAAATTTTCCAAAGGAGTCTGCCAAGGTTGTATCCTAGGAAAACACCCAGAGCACAAATTTGAGAGAGCTAGTCATGAGAGAAACTCTGCACTCCTCGAGCTGATCCACAGTGATGTTGCTGGCCCATTCTCTCATATATCCATGAGTCAGGCCAAATATGCATTGAATTTCATTGATTACTTTTCCAGGTATTGCTGGGTTCACTTCCTGAAACACAAGTCTGAAGTTTTTGGCCTATTCAAAGTCTTTAAGGCTTTGGTTGAAAACCAGTCTGGAAGGAAACTCAAGGCCCTCAGATCTGACAATGGTGGTGAGTATGTCAAGTGTGATTTTATTAATTATTTTCTAGATGCAAGTATTTAGATGCATCATTCTATCCCTTACACACCACAGCAAAATGGTGTTGCTGAGAGGAAGAACAGATCACTGAAGGAGATGGAAACATGCATGATGGAGGCCA
>LPNX010211109.1:55865-110099 GCA_001517045.1 Pseudotsuga menziesii
AGTAAGGGTTGACTTTAATTAATTGTAGTTGACTTTGGTTAACCATGTTTGACTTTAGTTTGACCATAGTTAACTACGGTTGACTTTAGTGAAGCATGTGGCCATACATCACAATGCAAAATGAAATTTCTTGAAAATTGAATTCCACATTATTATTGTGTCACATATTGTGCATTGTTGTAATGTAGCATAACCCTTGACCTCTGTTGTAATACAGCATAATCCTTGATGAACATTGTAATTGAACATGAACCTTGATAAATGTCACAATGCGATGTAAACCTTTATCAACACTGAATGTTGCATTATTAATGTATTGCATATTTGGTTGTGTCCACATACTAGGCACTATAGCGAACCATATATGACTTTGGTAAAACATTCTTGACTTTAGTTTAACCAAATTCAACCATGGTAGAGTTTAGCGAGTAATATTTGACTTTAGTTTGACCATATTTAACCATGGTACACTTTAGTTAACTATGTGGCCATACTTCACAATGCGACATGAAATTTCCTGAATATCAAATGTCACATCATTAATTTGTCACATATCGAGCATTGTAACAATTCAGGATAACCCTTGACCAATGCCAAAATGTGATATAATACTAAATGAACGTCACAATACAACGTACCTTTAATAAACATCACAATGTGACATGACCCTTAATGAATTCTAAATGTCACATTATTATTGTGTCGCATATTTGGTTGTGTCAGCATATACTTGGCACTGTAACAAACCATGGTTTACTTTGTTCAACCATACTTGAGTTTAGTTTGGTCAAACTCAACCATGATTGAATTTTTCAAGTAAGCATTGACTTTAATTAATTGTAGTTGACTTTGGTTAACCATGTTTGACTTTAGATTGACCATAGTTAACTATGGTTTACTTTAGTGAAACACATGTCCATACATCACAATGCGACATGAAATTTTTTAAACATTGAATGTCACATTATTAATGTGTCACATCTTGGCCATTATTGTAATGTAGCATAACCCTTGACCAATGTTTTAATGCAGCATAACCCTTGATGAAAATCGTAATGGAGCATAACCCTTGATAAACGTCACAATGAGATGTAGCCCTTGATAAACAACTAATGTTGCATTATTAATGTGTTGCATCTTTGGTTATGTTAACATATACCAGACACTGTAGTGAACCATGTGTTAGATTTTTAATGTTAAGCTAACATTATTAGGATATTTAACTGAGAGAATAACAAGCACAACAATCAAACACAAGGAACAATCAACACAGTGTTTTTCCTCGGGGAAACCATAAATGGAGAAAACCCCGTAACTTCCTCAGAGATAGAATCAACACCAAATAGCAAAGCCCCAAAAATAGTAAGGTGATCTCCCAACAACAGTAACCTCTTTCTTCCTAGACCTAGTGTCTTCTTCTTCCTCGGCTATGTGCTACAACTGAGTGCGAGTGAGTGTGTGTTAAATAGAGAGGCTAGCTCTCTATTTATACTAATTCCCAACTTGACTAAACCCTACTAGGGCCAACTTCACTAGGTGAGTCTAACAACCCTAGTTCCCCGGAACAACGGGAACTTTAACCCTTGAAAAATAGGAGGGTTACCCACAATGACTTGACATGATTTGTTTACATTATAGATCCTCCCGATCGAAACATTGGGGCATGACATGACTCAATTACATTACAGACACATCCTGGAATAAACATCGGGGTATAAGAAATAATATATATAAGTGAATACATTTCAAAGTTACAAATACATCAACACTCCCTCTTAACTAGGAAGGTATTCTTTCAACACAATTTTCAACATTGGTCTTCTTCTCTGTATCAACTGGATCATCTCGTCATCTTCATCTTCAAGTATTCTTTGTCTTCTTCCTCTTCAAGTCTTCTTCATCTTCAATTCATATTCATCACGGGATATGGATCATCATGACTACTGGATCATCATTGCTGGATCATCATCAAATCTAGATCATCATTGCTGGATCATCATCATGTCTGGATCATCATCACATCTCGTTCATCACTTGATCTGGATCATCATCACATCTCGATCATCACTTGATTTGGATCATTATCAAGTTTGGATCATCATCACATCTAGATCATCACTTGATCTGGATCATCATCATCAGTGCTATCTCTTAATTTTTCTTGTCGCAGGAAGTTCTACAGAGCCATCCCTTTTTCATGCTAGTTGTAGGCCTACCCTACATCTAGGTCTTCAGCACTTATATTTGACCCTAAGTCAGAAAGGCCCACCCAGCTCTTACATCTGACCTCATCTTGTCAAAAAGGCACGCCCAACACTCACATCTGACCTCATCTTGTCAGAAAGGCCTAGCACTCACATCTAACCATGTGTAAATACATCACACCAGAATGGCTCAACACTTACATCTGACCTCATCTTGTCAGAAAGGATTTGCACTTACATCTGTCCTGATCTTGTCAGAAAGGATTTGCATTTACATCCGACCTCAACTTGTTAGAAAGGCACAGCACTCACATCTGACCATGTGTAAACACATTGCGCCAGAATGGCTCAGCACTTACATCCAAACTGATCTTGTCAGAATGGATTTGCACTTACATTCGACCATGTGTAAACACATCACATCGAAAGGGCTCTCAGTCCCAGAATAAGGATTCCTGGTAACTAACCAGGTGCCTCCATTCTCCTAGAGAATGGCATCAGCCCTTATATCTGATCAAGTGGGAACACATCCCTCAATCACATCAGAATGGCCTTGCACTCACATCTGATCATGTAAGACTACATCCTATAGTCATATCAGAATGGCCCTCAATCCCAGACTGAGTAGTCCTGGTAACTGACCGGGTGCCTCCATTCCAAGAATGGCATTCAGCCCTTAAATCTGATCATGTAGGAACCAATCCTACAACCACATCAGAATGGCTCAGCACTCACATCTGACATCGAAGGAACCAAATCCTCTCACCATGATAGAATGGCTCATCCCTTACATCTCACCATATGGAAGGAACCTAATCCTCTAACCATGTCAGAATGGCTCTAGGTCTCATTATTTACCTTTGGAGGGAACCTCAATCTGGAGAACACCAAATTTCTCCTTAAAGTATTCAAACTTCACTGTAGCCAATGGATTCATCAATACATCATCTATATGTTCCTCCATCACAACATATTGGAGCTTCACTGCTGCTCTTTGCACCATATCACTGATATAGTTATACTTGATCTCAATATGCTTCGACTTGTCATGGAACACAGGCTTCTATGAAAACTTCACACAACTCTGGTTGTCGAAATATATACAAGTAGCATCCATCTGGAGATCAAATAAATCAAACAGTAGCTTCCTCAGCCATACTGCCTCACAACTAGTTGAACAAGCTGCGACATACTCTACTTCAGCTGTACTCAGTGCCACACAAGATTTCTTCCTGTTAAACCAAGAGATCACACCTAATCCCATACTAAAACAACATCCTGAATTGCTCTTCCTATCGATGGCACTGCCTACCCAATCTGAATCAACATAACCCTCCAGTTTAATATTTGTATTTGCCTCAAACCTGGGCCCATAATCAACTGTACTCTTCAGGTACCTCAGAATATGCTTTGCAACAATCAAGTGAACATGTCTCCGATCTGTCAAGAACTGGCTCAAGGTGTTCATAGAAAAGAAAATATCTAGTCTCATGTTCATCAGGTACATCAAGGACCCAATCATCTGACGATACATTGTAGCATCAACCGCTTCTGATGAAGCATCACTCAATAGCTTCAAATTTGATGCCATAGGTGTGGTTATGGCCTTGCAGTCCATCATTCTGAATCTTTTCAGAATCTCTACTGCATACTTTCCATTCCCAAGGAATATTCCATCCACATTTTGCCACACCTCCATGCCTAATAAATAGTGCATCATACCCAAGTCTTTCATTTCAAACTCGACAGCAATTTTCCTCTTCATATTAGCAATCATCCCATCCATACTTGTTACAAACATATCATCTACATATCGTAGGAGTATCACTGGATTTCCACCTTCAACCTTGTAGTAAAGCTTAGAGTCTGCTTTACTCTTGGTAAAGCCCAAACTGGATAGGAAAACCATCAATTCTACTATACCATGTCCTGGGTTCCTGTTTCAAACCGTACAGGGCTTTCTTCAATCTACACACCGAGTGCTTGCTCCACATACACTTCCTCTTCTACTACACCATTCAAGAAAGTAGTCTTGACATCCATCTGGTGTAACTTCCATTTCATCACTGCAGGCAGAGCAAGTATTGATTTGATGGAAATGTATCTGGATATAGGTGCAAGGTTTTCTTCATAATATATTCCTTCTTTCTGGGAGAAACCATGAGCCATGAATATTGCTTTATATTTCTCGATGCTGCCATCTGCAACATGCTTGATCTTGTATATCCATTTGGAAGTTACAATGGACTTCCTCTCTAGTCTTGGGACAACATCCCAAACATCATTCTTCATGATCGATTGATACTCTTCGATCATAGCATCCTTCCATTCTTTCAGTTCTACCGCTTCTTCATCGTTGGAAGGTTCTTTATCAATACTGTCACATAGAAAGGATACATAACTGGAACATGACCTAGTTCTCTTTCTTCCTCTGGGTGTTTCTTCTGAAGCTCCATATCTTTCTGCACCTTGTATAATTTCATGTACCCAAGCAAGTTTCCTCTTATGAGGATTCTTCTCCAGAGGTGGATCTACAGGTTCTTGAGGTTCTTCTAATTCTTGATCTTCTTCTTGAATTTCTTCATTCATGGTTGTATCATGAACTCTAGGTGCTCTTGTTTCTTCATGTTCTTCAGCCGGTTTCTTCCTGGATTTGATGTAGGCTGAATCTTCATCAAATGTTACATATCTACTAATGTCAATCTTCTTCAACCATGGGAAGTATATTCTGTAAGCCTTCAAGCTTTCAGAGTATCCCAAAAATATACCCTTCTTTCCTAAAGGATCTAACTTCATCCTATTTTCTTTCAGAATGTGTATGTACATAGGACAACCGAATATTCTGAGATGGATGACTTTTGGTTTCTTACCAAAGAATACTTCTTCAGGAGTCTTGTTCTCGAGTACTTGGTGTGGAGTATGGTTCTATACATACACTATTGTTCTGGCAGATTCTGCCCATAAATGCATAGGAAGATCTTGATCATGAAGCATAGCTCTTGTAGCTTCCATAATAGTTCTATTCTTCCTTTCTGCAATCCCATTCTGTTTTGGATTATATGGAGTGGATAACTCCCTCTTAATCCCTAAGTCTTTTCATAACTCTTTGAATTCATTTGATGTGAATTCTCCACCATTATGTAATCGAAAGGTCTTGATCTTATTTTCAGTGTGGTTCTCGATCAAGGATTTGAATTCCTTGAACTTGATGAATACTTCATCTTTGTTCTTCATAAATTATATCCATGCCTTTCTATAAAAATCATCAATAAAAGAAACATAGTATGCATACCCGCTTAGAGAAATGGATGACATTGGACTGCATACATCGGAATGGATGATTTCCAAGATTCATTTTGCTTTGCTCTTGCTACTTGGAAATGTCTTCTTTGTGTTCTTTCCTTTAGCACATATTTTGCATACACCTTTATGTTTTGTCTACATTTCTAGGAGTCCTTCAACAGCTTTGCTTGGAAGTGGTAGTCCTCTGTAATGCACATATGCAAGCCTTCTATGCCAAAGCTCATTTGGTTCTACCGAGTCATGAACCAAAGCTTGTTCTAGTTGGCCCTTCAATTTGTATAGTCCTCCTTCTTGTTCCCAATCACTACTGCATCATCAAAAGAATTTCCCTTTGGCCACATTGTTATAGCTCAAAATGACACATCTCTGCCTGTGACCACTTTCTTATGTTTTCGTTGCATGTCGACACTTCCATGACGACACTTCAAGAAAGTCATTGAAAGTCACTGAAAAAACACCTAAATTGGAGGACCCATATTTGGAGTTCTGTAACTCCGTTTGACCTCATCTTTGCATCATTGGAAAAGTATCTGTGTTAGCTAAAACTTTTCAGAAGTTACCAAAGTCTGAAAATGCATAAAAGTACCCTTAAAATGAGTTTTTTGATGTGTACGTGAGTTTCCTTAAGGAAACCTTAAGGAAACCCACATACGTACATGACTATTTATATATAATACCCATGTACACCTCCAAAAAATTTCAAGATATATATATATATATATATATATATATATATATTGAAATTCAGGTAATTTGGGTAGTTTGGGTAGTTATGGAACTGACTCTTTCAGTTGTAACTACTTTGTCTTCAACCCTAACTCTTCATAAAGAATATAATGTCACGTCCCCGACCCTCCGACCGGGCAAGATGACGCAACTAAACACCAAATCATCCGGGCATCTATCCCCATGAACATAATCATACATATAATGCTGAGACGAAAAGCTTAAAAACATAAAACATATTAAGAGGCATCATCTTCCATATACACAATGGAAGAAAAACATTATCAATCAGTATTCATGCATATACAGACCAGCATTCAACATGTATATCATTATTCATCAATGGTAATATGATTGTAGACACAAATCAGGTAAGAATACTTATCTTAATAAGAATTGTTCCGCAACCAACTACATCGCTACAATGTTCCTCCCAACCATAGGCCTACATGCTCCTTAATCTCTTAGCAATGCTGCCACCCCTGAGCCGAGCATGATTCCCCAAGGAATAAGGAACTAACAGGCTTACACATAGCCAAGGATAACAACACCACAAGGGTACACAGTTCATCCAAGCCAACATAGTTGGGTTTATCAGGCGAACAACAGATCATCCAAGCCAACAAAGTTGGGTTTATCAAGCCATCCAGGAGCTAGGAAAGGCTAACTGCTAAGCTGGTGAACTCATGGTAGAGTTAAGGAAATCCACACCAGATCTATTTTGACTCCTAGAACACCCACACACACCCAACACAAGGAGATCATTCCTTTCTCTGCAACGCACCAAGGGTTGTGGAGAAGAAAGCCAACCCACTAGCTCAGTCTGTGTGGTTCCCAAACGCACCAGGTTTGTCAAGCAGATCAGGCCCTCATCCCCACTCCTATGCAGTCCGAAGACTAATCCCTGCATTCATGCAGCAAAACAAGCTCTTCATAGCTTGGAGAAGGGAAACAAAACCTGAATCGTTCTTGGCCCTATCATGGCCAAAATGATTCCTCAAGAACCTATAGTAACCTAAATAGCAATGGCGACTCAACCAACAAATGTGGAAACAACAGCCAACAAGCCCACAAGAGAAACCATAGTCCATGATCAATAATGATATGTCTAGACAGCTACAACAAGGTGCGGGTAGGGGATGATCCTCAACATAGACAGAAGGAAGACATATTACCTAGGAACCCACTGAAAATGTCTCACAGTGAGAAACCATGACACATTCCACAGTCCAACAATGATGGAGTCAAGACACTGACTTCCTGCGTGAGCAATAGGAAGAATTGATCCTCAAGCCAACAATTTGTGGTGAAGAGGAGAATGAAACCCTGAAAAAGAATCGCAAACCCCTCTTAGTTCGGCTCTGCATGAGGATGAACTGAACTCCCTGCATGTGGGAAGGTGAATAGAGCATAACGTCTCCATGTAAGAAAATGAACTGAACCGACCAGAGATAATGGTGTAGTGGTGGTTCCCTTACCCACGTGAAGGTGGAGAGACGGCTGGTAGAGTGAGCGTGTGGCAAAGACTGATAGTCCTGCCACCCTCCACTTCCAGCAATAAATTCCCCAACAACTTAGTAGAACATTAAAGTGGTGGTTGGATGAGACAAGGGAAGGTGAGCAATTAAACAAGGTGACACATGGCTTTTCCCCCATTGCTCAAGGTTCATCATTTCCCCTCCTTATCCTTAGGAATCATTCCCCTTCTCAATTTAGTTGCAGTGAACATAGCTGGCTGGGTTATTTAATTAAAAAGCACATTTACATGATACCACAATTTAATATATGTCATATGTCCCAATATACCATCGGTGACCATCCCAATCCAAAACATAACCTAACCAAATTGATGGTGGGGCCTTGTCCTTTATCTCCACACCATGATTATTTACAATATACGCATCATGGGTATTTAATGCGAATGGGGTCAAAACCAAGGATGTTACATTCCCCTCCCCCTTCAATAGCCCTGTCCTCCGTGCTTACAAAATTTGAACAAAATGTTACACTGGTATCACCTCAGTGTTCTGTAGGATTGAACAAAAATGGATGTTCCAATCGCATGGCATCCTCTAGCTCCCACATAGCCTCTTCAGGTCCATAGTGCTCCCATTGCACCTTTACCTGCCCTATGGCTCGGTTCCAGAGCTTTGTGACCTTCCTATCGATGATGTGCATTGGATCGATTCAGAACTCTCCCTCGGGTTCCACCTGAATCACATCCCAATTTATCACATGGTTAGGATCATGTACATATTTCTTAAGCAAAGAAACATGAAAAACATTATGAGATCTAGTACTAGCAGGCAATGCAAGTTTATGTGCAACAGGCCCTATTTTTGCAAGCACTTCAAACGGCCCCCAATATCTTGGTGACAACTTGGCACAACTCCCAAGCTTCAAGTAACTTTTGTTTGCCCTCACTCTGAGGTAGACATGATCCCCAACATTGAACTCTTTGTTATTCCTATGCTTATCTGCATAGCTTTTCTGTCTGTCCTATGCTGCTTTTATATTTTGCCTAATATTTACAACCTCTTGCTCCATTTCCTTGAGCAATTATGGTCCAAGAACAACTCTGTTCACTGGGTTATCCCAAGTCACTGGTGTCCTACACCTTCTTCCATACAAATCTTCATACAGACTCATCCCCAAGGATGCCTGCCGTCCATTGTTGTAAGAAAACTATACCAAGTGCAAGTAATCTTCCCACTTGGTTGGTTTGTCTATCACATACATGCGAAGCATATCTTCAAGCACCTGATTAACTTTTTATGTCTGCCCATCTATCTGAGGATGGTAAGCAGTGCTGAATTTTAGCTTTGTACCCAAATCTGCAAACAATCCTTTCCAAAAATTGGAAGTGAACTTGACATCTCTATCAGAAACTATTGCCTTCGGTAATCCATGTAATCTGAAAATATCCTTCATGAAGATCTTTGCAACGTCATCAGTCTTATGCATAGAGTTCACCGGTAAAAAAATTCGCTACCCTTGTCAACTTGTCCACCACAACCATGATGGAATCATGTTGTCTCCAATTCATTGGCAATCCTGTAATAAAATCCATGGAAATAACTTCCCATTTCCATTCCGGAACTGGAAAAGGCTGCAACAAACCTACTAGATGTTGATGCTCAACCTTTACCTACTGACATTTCATGCACCTTGAAATGTACTCGACCATGTTCTTGTTCATTCCTGGCCAAAAGTACTACTTTCTAGCTATAGCAATTGTCTTCTGATATCCTGGGTGACCAAAATACAGAGCTTGATGGATTTCATCCATAACAACCCTTCTCAAATGTGCTACATTCAGAATATAAATTCTACCTTTATAAGTAAGAAGTCCATCTTCTTCCAATTTATATCCCTCATACTTCTTCTCAAGACTTGTTGCTGTAATTTGTCTTTTACCTGCTCATACATTTCATCTTCAGCAACATGATTAACAATCTGCTCCCTCAAATATGATTGGAAAATACTAAGAGATGCCACATGTATTTCCTGTACCTTCCTATTGAGTGCATCGACTACCTTGTTCTCTTTCCCTTTTATGTGCTTGATTTCGAAATCAAACTCACATAAAAATTCCATCCATCTCACTTGTCTAGCATTCAGAGTAGGTTGATCAAACAAGTACTTCAGTCCACAGTGATCTGTTTTGGGTTCAAATATTCTACCCATCAAGTAATGTCTCCACATCTTGAGAGCATGTACTATGGCTGCAAGCTCTAAGTCATGAGTGTCATAGTTCTTCTCATGCTTGTTCAAGTTTCTTGACTCATAACATATCACATGGTTGTCCTGCATAAGGACTCCTCCAAGCCCTTTCCCACATGCATCGGTACATTCCACAAAATCCTTCTCTGGATCTGCAACTTTCAATACCGGTGCATTGGTAAGAAGATTCTTCAACCACTGGAAGCTCTCTTCACACTTCGAAGTCCATTCGAACTTTGTCCCCTTCTTTTGCAAAGAAGTGATGGCATGTGCAACCTTGGAAAATCCTTCAATAAATCTCCTATAGTATCCTGCAAGTCCCATAAAATATCTTACATCCGTCACATTCCTTGGGATAGGCCAATTCGTAATGGCTCCAATCTTCTCAGGGTCTACTGATATACCCTCTTCTGAGATAATGTGACCCAAGTACTAAATTCTATCCCTGTAGGAGTCACACTTGCTCTATTTTCCCTACAGCTAATGTTCCCTGAGCACTTGCAATGTCAATCTCAAATTCTCTTCATGTTCTTTCTCATTCTTAGAATAAACAAGAATGTCATCAAGGAAAACAAGAACAAACTTGTCCAAATACTTACTGAAGACACTATTCATAAGGCACATAAATGTAGCTGGTGCATTTGTGAGACCAAATGGTACCACTACAAACTCATAATGTCCATACCTTGTCCTCAATGTTGTTTTATGAATTTCTTCATCCTTGATTCTCACCTGATGGTAACTAGACCTCAAGTCAATCTTGGAAAACACCTTTTCTCTTCTCATTTGATCAAAGAGGTTATCAATCCTAGGAAAAGGATATTTATTCTTCACAGTAACCTTGTTCAATTTTTTGTAATCAATACATAACCTGAGTGTACCATCTTTCTTCTTCACAAATAGAACCGGTGTTCCCCAAGGAGACACACTCGGTCATATATACTTCTTTTCCAACAACTCTTGCAGTTGCATCTTCAACTCTAGCATCTCCGGTGTACTCATTCTGTAGGGTGTCTTGGACACTAGCGCTGCTCCTGGCACTAGTTCAATGGTGAAATCAATGTCCCTCTTTGGAGGAATCCCTGGAATTTCATCAAGAAACACGTCCTTGAATTCCTGTAACACTTGATAATCCTCCAACCTAGGAGTCTCATCTCCTGTTGGTTCCAAAAGATGAGCTGCATACAACTGGCAACCTTTCCTATAGAACTTCTTCAACTGCATTGCTGAAACCTGTCTTACTGAAATTACCTTTGGAATACCTTTCACAACCATTGGGTTTCCTTCCTCATCTGTGCATTCAAAAGTCTTGCTATAACAGTCAAGCTTCACTTGGTGAGATTCTAACCAATCCATTCCAATGAGAACATCATAGGAACCAAGCGGTAGAACATTCAGATCTACACAAGTTTTCAATCCATTCATAACCAATGGAAATTTCTCTATCACTTCACTGACTTTTCTCTTAGTTCTGGTGGCTAGCTGAACTAACCAATATTTCCTATGCTTTACTTTCTTAAAAGCACAAATCTCCACTACTCTAGGAGTAATGTAACTATGAGTAGAACCAGGGTCAATCAAAATAGAAAGAGATTGTTCAACAATATTACCTGCAACTTCAACCACAGCTAACTATTGATCTACCTGGCGGTCGTCCAGTGCTGCATAAATTCTAGGGATTTCCCTTGATACTTGTCCCACTGTTTTTGCATCCTGAATGTTATAAGCTGGCCTTGCACTTTCATTCTCAAGTGGACAATATCTGTGCAAGTGGGGCCCTTCAACATTTAAGTGGACCTTTATTTGGATGTGGCTCTTTATGCTTTCCACCTGTCACTCCATTTGGATTACTCGCAGCTTGGGATGGTTACTTCTGCTGATTCCTGAATCTAGAAGGTTTGAAACCTTTCCTTCTTTAGTTAAAATTCTAATTCTTCTTGTCCTTCCATGCCTTATGGTAATCAGGTTTACCTTTTCTTTTCTCATAGCAATACTTAGCCTTTCTTATTGCTTCTTCGAGAGTTCTGGGTTCATAGAACTCAATTCTATCTTTGTAAGCTTGAGGCAATCCACTTAGAAACCGGTGGACCTTCACTTTCTCATCTCTGATGTACCGGACATACCTCAACAATTCCAACAACTTATTGGCATATTCATCCATGGTCTGCTGTCCCAATATCAGATCATGGAACTCCTTAATCTTATCATCATAATACTTGTCAGAGAGGTATTTATGCCTGAAATACTTCTTGAACTATTTCCACTTTAGTTTCCTTTCATTGATATTCTTTACTTGCTTGAATTGTTCCCACCAAATGAATGCTCTTCCATTCAGATTGAATATGGAAACTCTTGCCTTCATGTTTCCTGAATAATATTGCTCTTGAAAGTACTTCTTTATCCCAAGAAGCCAAGCTTCAGCCTCTTGTCCAGTCTTTATCTCACCATCAAATGTAGGAGGTTTAGCTTTCTTAAATTCATCCTGAGAGCAATCCCTATGTTTCCTTCTTCTTTTCCTTTTGCGAGAAGATGAACTTGTGTCCCCACTGGATTCTTCAGAATCAGATGATCTGCTAGAAGTTCTTCTTTTTCTCCTAGTGCTGCTCTTACTGCCTTCTGGTCTTATTGTTCCTTGTCCAGAGTCTATCTTCCTTTGCAAATCTGTCAAACTCTGTAACATAGCAACATTCAATTGATGCTGCTCTTCCTGGGCTTCAACCAAGCTTCTCAAGGTGGCTGCAACATATGACGGTGTCTCTTGGAATCTCCTTGCATTAGACTCTATGTCATCATTCCTATTACAGTCATTTTCTCCCATGGCATCTCTTGCATGCTCGTAGGAATCCCGAGCATCATACCCATCATGGGTTCTCATGACTGAACCACCTCTTGCTTTACCACACTGTTCTTTCTGGAGTACTACTCTTGGAAGTTGTCTATAATTATGCAATGTGTTAGTAGCAAACTGTTAGATGCATAACATTAATATAAATCAAAACTACTTACCTTCCTCTCTTGGAAATTCATAAAACACACTTATGCTAAAACAAAGAATTTTCCTCTTTGTCTTTTCAGCCCTATGATCACAGATAGTTTGCTAAAATCTGTGAAAAACCTACTGAAAAATAGTTGAAAACTGCTTGCAAAATCACTAAGAAATTCCTTCAAAAAACCTAAGTCTTCTTAGGCCCAATCGGACCTCCTCCCAACTAGATTTTTGACACTGCGGTGGTCAAAATGCCTATTTCATCAGCAGACTATTGCTTATTTCTTTTAGGTGTTTCGGCAAGCAAAACAACTAAACTCCCGTTCTGCATCGACAAGAAAACCATTGTTGATCAGGTGAATAGTGCCTTGAGCAGCCGTAACGGCGGAAAGTAATCTCACTACAATTTCCATGAGCAACCGACTAGGCTTCCTATTGGCGATGACAACTACTGCTCATCGATCATTTTGTTGGTTGAAACTTCCAAATTCTTTCGTTGTATCGATGAGTTACTTGTCTAATTCCTTTCGGCATGTCGGGCCTGTAGTGATCTATTATCCCGTGTTTGTTTGATGATTCGTTGTTCTATTTTCATTCGTAGTATTAGGTCCACAATCGTCTATCATTCCGAACTTCATCGGTGATAACATAGACTAACCATGTTGCGTCGGCAGTCAGGTGTCTTGCGCATCAGACGGTTAGTCCCTTCAACTTCCGTAACGGTGGACCACAATCGAACTTCATCTTCCGTAGCCATAGGTTGGAGCCTCTAGAAGCTGAGGCATCGGCACTTGGATTCCCTCCTCATTGGGTGGTTAGTCCTTTCGGTCTCCACAGCAGCAGACGCTCAATCAACAAACCTTACCCGACGTAGCTCATTGGAAACAAAATCACTTAATCATCAGCGATGTCATCAACTAACCATCGCCGATGGCCGATGCTTCCATGAATTAAAAAAAAAATTGAAACCTTTCTCTTGAGTCTTCCTCATCCTTCCATCAATTCCATCGGCTCCATCTCCCTTATCCTTCACCAATCAAGCAACTTCTTATTGCTGCTACTATTCACTAACACCGCGGCATCGATAACTAGAAGGCTAGTGCATCAATAGATTAGTTCAATTAGCAGCCGCAACTGCGGCTTATCAACTTCGATCTTCTTTTGATCAGTGGCCCAATCTGCTAAGCATCGGCGAACTGAAGCATAGATTGATCGGGATCGACAGCCAGATATTATCCTATTGGAAGACTAGTACTCTCGGCTTCTGCAACGGCGGGTGCACGAATCACTATCTTCTTCCGATGGACAATGATTTCGGGCCTTGGAAAAATTTTCCAAATTTTTCCTCCTCTGTCTCCCACCGCATCAGTCATCGAATCAACTATCGGTTAGGTGGTTTTCCCACTAAGTACTCAGCTGCATCAGAAGAACTTGTCACTAAGTTTTCCAAGGAGCCAACATTCTGGCACTTAGAAAAAATTCTGTGAATTTTCCTATCACAATTTTCTGATTGCTGCTGGGTAGAAGGTAACCTGCCTCTCCTATCTGATCTTTCATGGCCCATTCAGGCCCATGCTGTAACCTTTCCTCTGATACCATTTTCTCACGTCCCCGACCCTCCGACCGGGCAAGAGGACATGACTAAACACCAAATCATCTGAGCATCTAGCTCCATGAACATAATCATACATATAATGCTAAGACGAAAAGCTTAAAAACATAAAACATATTAAGAGGCATAATCTTCCATATACACAACAAAAGCAAAACATTATCAATCAGCATTCATGCATATACAAACCAGCATTCAACGTGTATATCATTATTCATCAATGGTAATACGATTGCAGACACAAATCAGGAAAGAATACTTATCTTAATAAGAACTTGTTCCGCAACCAGCGATGTCGTTACAACGTTCCTCCCAACCATAGGCCCACATGCTCCTTAATCTCTAAGCAACGCTTCCACCCCCGAGCCGGGCATGATTCCCCAAGGAATACGGAACTAATAGGCTTACACATAGCCAAGGATAACAACACCACAAGGGTACACAGTTCAGCCAAGCCAACACAGTTGGGTTTATCAGGGGAACAATAGATCAGCCAAGCCAACAAAGTTGGGTTTATCAGGCCATCCAGGAGCTAGGAAAGGCTAGCTGCTAAGCTGGTGAACTCATGGAAAAGTTAAGGACATCCACACCAGATCTAGTTTGACTCCTAAAACACCCACACACACCCAACAAAAGGAAATCAGTCATTTCTCTACAACGCAGTACCTCAGATCCTGATCTCCCTTCCAGTGCTATTCAGGGGTTGTGGAGAATAAATCCTGCCCACTAGCTCTGTCCTCGTGGTTCCCAAACGCACCAAGTATTTCAAGCAGATCAAACCCTCATCACCACTCCTATGCATTCCGAAGACCAATCCCTACATTCATGCACCAAAACAAGCTCTTCAAAGCTTGGACAAGGGAAACAAAACCCGAATCGTTATTGGCCCTATCGTGGCCAAAACGATTCCTCAACAACCTATAGAAACCCAAATAGCAATGACGACTCAACCAACAAATGTGGAAACAATAGCCAATGATCCCTCAAGAGAAACCACAGTCTACGATCAATAATGAGATGTCTGGACAACTACAACAGGGCGCAAGCAGGAGATGATCCTTAACATAGACAGGAGGAAGACATATTACCCAGGAACCCACAGAAAATGTCTCATAGTGAGAAAACACGGCACATTTCACAGTCTGACAATGGTGGAGTCAAGACACTGACTTCCTGCATGAGCAAGAGGAAGAACCGATCCTCATGCCAACAATTCGTGATGAAGAGGAGAACGAACCCCCAAACAAGAATCGCAACCCCCTCTTAGTCCTGCCCTGCGTGAGGATGAACTGAAATCCCTACGCATGGGAAGGTGAATAGAGAATAACATCTTCGTGTAAGAAAATGAACTAAACCGACCAGAGAGAATGGAATAGTGGTGGTTCCCTTACCCACGTGAAGGTGGAGAGATGGCTGGTGGAGTGAGCGTGTGGCAAATACTGACAGTCCTGCCACCCTCCTCTTCCAGCAATAACTGCCTCAACAACTCAGCAGAACATTAAAGTGGTCGTTGGATGAGATAAGGGAAGGTGAGCAATTAAATAAGGTGACACATGGCTTTTCCCCCATGGCTCAAGCTTCATCATTTCCCCTCCTTATCCTTAGGAATCATGCCCCTTCTCAATTTAGTTGTAGTGAACATAGTTGGTTGGGTTATTTAATTAAAAATCACATTTACATGATGCCACAATTAATATATGCCGTATGTCCTGATATACCATCGGTGACCATCCCAATCCAAAACATATCCTAACCAAATCGATGGTGGGGCCTTTGCCTTTAGCTGCACATGATGATTATTTACAATATACGCATCATGGGTATTTAATGCAAATGGGGTCAAAACTGAGGATGTTACATATAAATAGAGGCAGGGAGGTCCATGAGAAGAGACTTAAATCTTTGCATTGTTATGGTGGAGGAATTGGAGATCTCTTTGCCCATACCTTTGCTCTAGAAGCATTCTCCTTGTGTTGCAAAGCTTGGAGGATGAGTTCCTTGGCGAAGAGAAGTAGCAGAACCAGATCAAGGTTTCATGAGGTGCTCAACTTGAAAAGAAGGTATACTTGTACTTGTTTTCAAGATTAATAAAGATGTGATGTCCTTCTTCTTCCCAAATCATTGTTCAATGTGTGATTGAATCTTTGTTTATGATCATATTTTGATGTTAATCAGATTATTATTTCATGTCTCTTTGATTATCATTAATTTATATGTGGTTATATTGGTTTGAGGAAGGTATAATTCATTTTGCAGGTCTCTTGGAGCGAGAAGAGCAAGAAGAGGATTGAAGGGCTGCTTGGATCAACCTTTGTTTTTCAAGGTATCAACCATTCTAATCTTTGATATTGCTTGTATTTACTTGCAAAACCATTTGCATCTCTCTTTCAACCCCAGTACATTGATGGCCTCTTAAACTCTATCCATAGGAAACTTTCCTTTACAACATAATTGGTGACTCCGCTGGGGAGTTCTGAAAACTCCAAAGAAGACTCTAGGGGGGGACTTTTTCATCCAATTTAGTCTCCTAAGGCTGAAAAAGTATAAAACAAACTACAATAGAACTCCCTTAGCTTCTGAAGAAGTAAGGTGCTCCTTTTTCGTATTTAGTCAGGAAGGTCCGAAAAAGGTTAAATTGCCACCTACCCAACGCTCCTTCAAAAGCCGCATATAGCTTGAGTTTTATGAGTGTAAAGGAAGGCAATATCACTTGAAAATATCCATTTTATTACGAGTGTTACGGAGAAAACTTCCTATGGCTTGGGGTACCACAACAAATAGAGTAACTATAGAAATCAATCATTTCCTATATGCAAGAGAAACCAAACATCTAACACTAAAGGATCTCGATACATACCTTATTTCGGATGGTTGATGTAGATCCCCGTTGAGCTTTTCCACTCTCACTTGTATAAGTAATTTGCTCTCTCAACATTTAGCAAACAAGACAAGCATGCTATATATAATTGTGTTAGACCTACTCTAGCATATATAATCAATAACATATAAGCATTTAAAAGCATCCATAGATTCAATACTCATTTAAATACACATTATTGGATAGGAAAAGATATTTCTATAAACATAAAATAGAGATTACAATGGTGACAACCTCTTTCGGCACATCTACGAATCGAAGAAACTGAGTCCTCGACTTGGGCCTCCACCACTTCAATCATCCATCTCTCGATAGCAAGCTCACAAGAAAATTCAAGCTTGGCAAGAACACAAAGTGCTCCAAGGGACAAAGGGATTCAGACTCAACTATAAGCTCCGGCAACAATGGACTATAGTTTTCTTGCTCTTAAATTCCTCCTCCTTCACTGTATCCAAAAGGTTCCTTATATGGTGCTACAATGGGGTAATGGAAGGTCAAATCCAAGCGATCTCAAGGCATATGGAAGGCCAAGAGACAAGTGACTCGGATCCACATCAAGGAAAACTTTAAAACTATTTGGCCTTTTGCACACATCCCGTTGTATGCGGGTTTGAGAGTCAAATCCGTGTATATACGTGAGAACAAGTTTAAAAGTCATGTATAGCAAATAAGACATGTTTTTAGGGATGATATTGGAAACATCAAAGGTACAAAAATGGTCCATAGGGTCTAAAGTGTCTGCAGAAGGACAGGGAAGGCCATAAAGGTGTGATCCACCATGTGTGGTAAAATCAGCTGTAACAACGAGAAATGGAGCTTACAATAATAAACTCGATGCTTTGTTCTTTAGTGTTTAACGAGCATGATGAATACATAAAGTACACTCGGAATCTTTTTCATGTTTGGATCCAGAGCACGAAAAATAGAAAACTAAGCTCATACCGAGGGTTCCTTTTTCGTAAGTTTAGTCCCTTAGGTCCGGAAAAGTGATAAACCTATTCCTGAGAATACTCTTCTTAATTTCAAAGAAAAGAGAGTGTTCCTTTCTCGTATTATACCACATGTTTCGAGAAAGTGATAACCTACCACCAATGTGAATTCCCATTCACATATTCTTAATGAACCTGAATGGACAAGTTTACTCGACAGTCAAGTCTATTTTGAGGAATCAAACCTGGGCCTAAAGAAACTCAATATCTTTCCCGTGAAGTTTTAACAAGTCCAAAAAAGTCAACTCGTGTCCTCCTTACTGTTTTTAACGAGCTCGAAGGAGAGCAGAAAGAATGCTCTAAATGCGAGGAGATGAGTGTCATAGGCAGGTGAAACTAGTTCCAAGTGCAAGGAACAAACCTACGCATAATGCAAGGAACATGAGGAAGATAAAGACACTCGGGGAAAGTCTCCTCAAGGTAAAGGGTGTCAGTTGAAAAGGTGAATTGATATAAGTTTGAGCGAGGATGAGAACAAAGATGAGGGCTTATACAACGAGCTAAAAGCGTAGAAGCCATCCTCAAACTCAAAACCATGAGCAAGATACATGCAAATGTAGTTACAACTTGAACAACAAGGTGAGGCTAGTAAACAGTTGTGACTCCAACTAAAAATCATGTCTCCAAAAAACAACAACATAAGATTCACATTCAGAAGAAAAGATCTGATGCAGGTCATTTCGGCAGAAACACATGTGACTTTTCTATCTTCTACAAAAGAGAAAATCAAGGTAGAATCAACCAAAGAAGATTCTATAGCACTAAGGCTCGAGGGTTTATAATCAGTAAGATCAACCTCAGAAGGAGAGAAAAAATCAACAAGGGAGATAGAGTCTATAGAAACAAACTTAGTATCATAGGAGTTGAAAAATTCATAAGAAAAATCAAACTCATCAGGATCATTGACTTGTTGTTCGAAGGGAGAGTTAAAAAACTCAAAAAGTCCAACATAAGAAGACCGATCCATGGAAATATCAAGCTTACTAAGGAAACCAGGGTTATACTTATTCACAACTGAACCAACATCCAAAAGAAGGTCAGACTGTATCAAAGACTCTAGGAAGACTTCATCTGAAGGAAGGAGATCATCCAAGATAGAACACATGTCTAAACTTTCAAATGGATTGATAGAGTGGGGAGAAGGCTCCACAGTCTATACAAGATGACTCACCTGGTCAATTGTTGGGACCATGTCCAGAGAAGGTAAGCATGAAAATAGAGTCTTCTTCTCAATAGAAATTGAATGCAAAGTACATGAGGCCACATAGCTCACCTGTGGTGGGGTAGTGTCTATAGAAAAACTAGGAATCAATAAAGGAAAAACCTGGTCTCTAGTTGGGTCAAGAGATGGATCAAGAAAATACAACTGATCGATAGTGACAATTTCTTCACCATGATTAAAGTACATCTCATGAAAGAATGTTGACACCACAGCTTGCATGGCATAGACATAATCATGTCCAAGGAGCATATTGAAGTCCAAGGGGTATTCTATCACCATGAATACAACTAAGATGGTCTTCCCACCCAAATTAACAGGTGTTTGAGTGAGAATTCCCAAGGCTATACAATTTATTCTATCAAACACCAGTAACTGAATAGTAGTTGACACAAGGCTAGGAGATCCAATGCCTCGCCAAGCACGGGCAGACAAAATACTAACTGAGGCTCCTTCATCAACAATACAATGAGCAATCGTGTAAGGTTCAACTTTGACCTTTATCTCAAAAGGTGCATTAGAAGGAAGGCGTGGCTCAACTAGGCTATCCCAATCAAAGGAAGCAATCTGAGAGCTTGGTGGGGGTTGATCCAAAACAAGTTCAATACCCCTTGTTCAGTAAGTTCTGAACTAGCAGTGAAGAAAATGTGACTAGCAGACACTTCACTCTCCAAAGGAAGAGTGGGATTGATCAATAATGGAATCAATTCAATTGCTTCATGAAATTGAGTCTCCGAAGGGAGAGTGGGATTGACCAAATGTGACATTGGTTCAATCACATTAGGATCACTCTTTGAAAGAAGAGTGGGATCGACTAAATATGAGATTGGTTCGACCACTTGATCAACCAAAGGTTGAGTAGGTTGTTGAGAAACTATAGGTTGTTCAGGAGAAGGAAATTCTTGAGTCTCAGACCACAGTCTTCATACCTCTGTGATCGCAGGGCACTGGTGAGTAAGATGATCTCCCTCACATAACTTACAAGGGAACTTAAATTTGCACTTCGAACAACCAGTTTTCTCAACAGTGTCAACATGACTAGTAGTGGCTGATTGTTTTCTATTAGCATGACCTACAGAGGCTAAGATTTTTCCCCCAGCATGACCGCCAGAGGCTGGGTGACTGGGTCCAACCTCACTAAGAGAGGTTGGTTGTTGAGAGACTTCAGAATGTTCAAAAATGGGATGACCATGAAACCAAACTCTTCGAACCTCCGTGATAGAAGGGAATTTATAAGTAAGGTGGTCTCCCTCATAATGCTTACAAGGAAACTTGGGCTTGTGTTTTGAACGGGTAGTCTTTTCAATAGTGTCAACATGACTTGCAGTGGCCGACGGATTGTCTTCAGCATGAACCACAGAGGCTGAGAGACTGCCCCCAGCATAACCTACAGAGGCTGAGAGACTGGGTCCAACATGACGTGCAGAAGTTGGATGAGCACCACTAGCATGAACAAGAGAGGTTGAATGGTTAGGATCAACATGCTTTGCAGCAATTGAGTGTGTGCCCCCAGCATGAACTTCAAAGGTTGGGTGGATGGATCCAACATGACTTACAGAGGTTGGATGGGGAGGTTCAACTTGAACAACAGAAGTTGAATGGGTGCCCTTAGCATGAACTAAAAAGGTTGAGTGACTTGATCTGACATGACCTAGAAAGGTTGGAAGGATCCCACCAGCATGATCAATAGAGGCTGGATGGTGAAGATCAACTTGACATGTAGAGGTTGAGTGCTTAGATCCAACATGACCTGCAAAGGTTGGATAGGTGCCCCCAACATGAACTTGAGAGGTTGGGTGGTGAGGTTCAACTTGACTTGCAGAGTTTGAACGGGTGCCCCCTTTCTTATGTTCCTTCTTCCTATTCCTCCTTTTTTTACTCCTTTTAGATTGTCGGTTACTAGTATTAGTACTTTCACCACATGAGGTAGAAGGAGGAGAAGAATCAACTACAGGGGAGGAGGAAGTAGTGTTTTGATGACCTTTATATAAGGAGCTTACTTGAGAAGCATCAGGACCATTCAAGATGGTTGGATTGGAGAACAACCACACCGGTAGCCCTAGGGTGAATCTAGGCAGATTCAAGGTGGCCATCAAAGGAACACCAACATTCTCCGTGAGAGGAATAGTACAAGGAGTTCCTAGCATGGGAATCTCTTGGTTGGTGTTCAAAGGGGTGCTAGCCATATATTCAAACTAGGAGACAAAGTTCGAGGTTGACAAGAAACCAAAAGTACAAAGCACACACCTAAAGGCACACTAAGTACAAACAAACCACACAGCACTCACTAAAAAATTCCTAAATCCAAACAGACAAACAGTTATAAGATACGCTTTCCAAAAGAAAGTTGATAGACAGTTACTTGGCGTCCCTGCATATGTTCTTTGGCACAAACAGAGGAATCACCCACCACCCTCCCACACCTTCTACTGGGGTTACCTTCCAAGCCCGTCCAAGGTCAACCAGAAATAGCCTTCCGGTGTACCTATGTATGAACCCTAAATGTCAAAGAGACTAAAAGCTACCTTAACTATATTAACAATCTGGGGGGATAGTCGCAAGCCTGATTCGTATGCATGGGAAGGGTAGCAAAGCCCAAAAACCTGTCTAAGATAGAATCCCCAGATGCGCAAAAACCTTGGTCTACGCTTTGACAAGGAATCAGAGGGTTATCTCCTCAGTCCAAGCCTCCACGTGGCCTCATTCTTAACTCCCATTTGAGAGGAGCTTCCCATATACAATCAACATAGAAGAGGATTTACCTAGTGATTGGCCAACTATATCTAAATTTAAACACTTGTGGGGAGTTTAAACTCCATATCCCACAAGTCTAGCGTGAGCTAGTTGGTGTATGACCCTATAAAATAAAACTTACTAATAAATTTTTAAATTATATCATTTATTTTAAGGGATGTTTTTAGTCAAAGGGTAAATGGCGTGAAACTTATGTGTTGTTTTGACTGAAAGTTGAAACAAAATGACTAAACAAAGACAAATGAAATGCAAAAAAAAGAACTATTCTCTTTCTTTTTTCAAATAGAAACTTGAAAGCCACAAAAGAACAAATTTTTTTTATTTATTTTTTCAAAAACAACGATATGCCATGCAATCTAGACTAAAAAACTAATCTACATGCATATAGAGTAAACATGTGTTTTTTTTATTTTTCTTTTATAAATGCAAAAGAAAAACTACCTACAAACAAAAGTATGAAGATGATAAGAACAAAGAAAAAGGAACTCTTCTATACAACAACCAAACAAACTCTAGAATGCCCTAAAGTTAGTATAAACCCTAATTGGAAGGAATTCTTGCATAAACGACAAGTCAACTATTTTGGCATGGTGAAGTTAACCAACAAAAGAAGAAGGAAAAAAACACCAAAAAGATTCTGAACTCAGACAAAGATCACTAACAAAAGGCTGACCAGAAACATAAACCAAAAATCATGCCAAGCAAAGGGGGTGGGGGGAAAGAGCAAAGAGCAAACCTTAATGCTATAAAAAGGCTTACCACATAGATAAAGAACAACCAAAATGGATGACACTAACTCCCTAGAGGCATGCACCTGCAGAGGACACCAAAAGACCTACCAAACAACCCACAACAATAGAAAAAACCACAAAAATGAGGAAAAAACATTGTTTTAGGGGAACACGCGAGTTTCAGTACTGAGAGGTCGCGTGTCATACGCGGGTTGATAGTACAGCAAGTCGTGTGTATAAGAACATGTTATTTGTACCACTGACAAGTCTCTTATCATACGCGGGTTGACAGTATAGAAAGTCGCGTGTACCAAACCAGACACGCGACTGTTCAATCTGCAACTCGCGTATGGGTGGAAAAAATCCAAAAAAAGTCAAAAAATACCTTAGGAAGGCAGGGGAGGTGTTCTATCAGACTGATAAACTGTTCCTAAGTGGCAAGAAAGACCTAAAACCTTGCAAAAGACTGAAAGAAAGACAAAGAAACCCCAAACAAACAAGGCTCTCCCTAGTATGGTTGTCAGTTCTATTGTAAAGGAAAGTTTCCTATGGCCAAGGTTTAAGAGGCCATCAACGTACTGGGGTTGAAAGAGAGATGCAAATGGTTCTATAAGTAAATACAAGAAATATCAGAGATTATAATGGTTCATACATTGACAAACGAAGGTTGATCCAAGCAGCCCTTCAGTCCTCTTCTTGCTCCTCTCGCTCCAAGAGACCTGTAAAATGAATTATACCTTCCTCAAACCAATATGACCACATATAAATTGATGATAATCAAAGAGAAATGAAATAATAATCAGATTAACATTAAAATCTGATCATAAACAAAGATTCAATCACACATTGAACAATGATTTGGGAAGAAGAAGGACATCACATCTTTATTAATCTTGAAAACGAGTACAAGTATACCTTCTCTTCAAGTTGGGCACCTCACGAAACCTTGATCTGGTTCTGTTGCTTCTCTTCTCCAAGGAACTCAGCCTCCAACCTTTGCACCACAAGGAGAATTATTCTAGAGAAAATGTATGGGAAAAGAGAGCTCCAATTCCTCCAGCATAACAATGCAAATATTCAAGTCTCTTCTCATGGACCTCCCTACAACTATTTATATGCTTTATGAAGAGTTAGGGTTGAAGACAAAGTAGTTACAACTGAAAGATTCAATTGCATAACTACCCAAACTACCTAAATTTCAAAATATATATTTATATATATATATTGACATTTTTTGGAGGCGTACGCAGGTTTCCTTAAGGAAACTCGTGTACACATCAAAAAACTCATTTTAAGGGTACTTCTAGAAATTTTCATACTTTGGTGTCTTCTAAAAAGTGTTAGCTAACATAGATATATTTCCAACGGTGTAGAGATGAGGTCAAATAGAAATACATAAATCTAGATATGGGTCCTCCAAGTTAGGTTTTTTTTTAGTGACTTTCAATGAATTTCTTGAAGTGTCGTCACGAAAGTGTCGACATGCGACGAAAACATAGGAAAGTGGTCACAGGAAGAGATGTGTCATTTTGAGCTCTAACACACACGAGGATTTGGCCATTTACAAATACAACCCTCATTCCTTTTGCATCCAATGCAGATATGGAGAGGAGGTTCTTCTTTAGTCCAGGTACAAACAATACTGTTGGGTCTCCAACCCTAAAGGTTCTTAGTTTTGGTAACTCCATGGTTTTTGAGGAAGTGTAAGCGAAGTTACAACCTAAAATAGTCTTAGGGGTGTCACGGGTGGGTCAAACCCCCTTTTTTGTAATTAACCCTTGGGTTAAATCCAGGGTTAGGGTTTTGGGCGCCCATGGTGTAAATCCATGGTTTTGTAACAGTGCGCTATATAAATAGGCACTTATGTAAAGAAGTAGGGTTAGGTATTGAATGATTATCTTATGAAGCTAATGTAATGCGAAGATAAGAGATTTTATAAGGGTTTTTGTAAGAATGTTAAGTCCCAGTTGTGTGCGTGGACGACCTCTGCAGCTGTGTGCGCAGAGGATTTTTGGTGAAGCGGAAGATCTGCAGCTATGTGCGCAGAGGCCTGCTGCTGTGTGCGCGGCTTGAGGACTAAAGGGATCTGCAGCTGAGTGTGCAGATCAGAACTGTCGTTTTAGTTGTAAAGAGTTAAATAAAGCACAGTTCTATGGACGTAACCCCTACACTGGGGGTGAACCACGTGACATCTGGTGTTGTGGTTCATTTGTGTGATTTGTTATTATATTTTATGCACTGTTAAGTAAATAACTGATAAAGTAAGATTGCTGTTAATAAATAGCCTCGTTGTGAATTCCCAGATAAGGGCTGTGCAAGTAACTGTTTATTTATCTAATCGTGAAGCTGCATAATTGATAATACAAGCATTGTGTTAAGTGATTGTCAATAGTTAAAGACTAAAGGTACAGTAAGATTCTCTCTTCTGCTTGCAGAAACCTAATTCTGTGGCACCCCATAGCTGTTTCGGGTGAGACTGTAGCCTGTTCATAGGCTGCTGCAAAAAGGGCCAACACTGTGGGTCTTTTGTTGGTGTGAAGTTAAAAGGTGAAACCCGGGTCTGCCCATTTATCCCAACAAATTGGTTCCGTTGCCGGTTGAACTCAGTATCTGTTGAAGGGAGATCTACGTCTTACCACGAGGGCTATGTTTTGGTGACCCTCTATAAAAGAAATTGGTGATTGGATCGAAGTGACCTATTTGAAATTTGTAGAATAGGAAAATAAAGATCCTCGTCGTAGCGCGGAACAATTTTTGCAAAGGTACGTCTTTTCTGATGTTCATGAAATTTTGTTTGGTTCTATACACATAGAGTTGCACCAGTGGTTATCCAGGTTAACAGAAAGGAGGACGAACTTCCAAGAAAATCAGTTTCCTCCCTGGACCCCTGCAAGAATCGCTATCTTGAAAAGAGTGAACAACGCGATCTCACAAGCCGTGGATTTCTGGACTGCGCGAACTCTCGAGGCATTTGTGACGGAGTTCACCATCGACACAAGTACCTCCTTTAACGAAGTTGAACGACAATTTTTCAAAGGAACAAGGGGTAAGTACTTGAACCTATTTAGTTTGAATATTAAAATACTATTGGCTGAAAAAGGAATCTTGCTTATAGAATCAGATTGTTAGATCTAGTATTGTTAACCTATAATTGGAAGTGACTGGGACTTCGACGAGCAAAGTGGTTTGCTGCAAAACGGTAAACGATATAAGAGAGATCTCAACTCCTCCACTGAGTATACCCATTTAAACTCTGAAGCCTCTGAGTCCGCCGAGGTCCCCTCTGTTAGAATCCCTCCGATAAACCTACAGCAAAGACCTATTATCCCCAAGAACCTGTCGCAGTCTGAAAGTAACCCTAGCCCGAGTATCCCTGTCGCAGGTCAGTCTTCCCCAGCTAGTTCAAACCCTTCCTCCTCCCCTAGATCCTATATGGCCCATGTTCATGATGACATTAAACTACCGGTTTTTAAAGGAACTGGGTCAGAAGACCCCGAGCAGTTCTGGTTTCTATGCGAAGCTGTGTGGACCGCGAAGAATATTACGGACATAGATGTTCGATGAGCGCAGCTGATCTCTTATTTCAGAGACCGAGCCCTAACTTGGTTTATGAAGTTTACTAGCACACAGAATCCTGCCCTGGCTGACATCAAAGTAGCACTGATCCGAGAATTTAAGAAACCTAAATCAGAATTGCAGTGCATCACTGAGTTAAAAGAGATTCAGCAGCGGCGAGGCGAATCTGTGTGGGACTTTGATCAGAGATTCAAAGTTCTGCTTGACCAAGTTAGCTTCACGATTGGACCAGCACAACATAAGGAGTGGTTTATTGCAGCATTATTACCTCACATCAGAGCTCCACTCATGCAACAGAAGGTTGCTGATCAGCAAGAGGCCTTAGAAATTGCCATAAAGCTTGAAACTGCACCTATCAAAGATAATTTTGGCATAGCTCAAATTCAAGCGCAGCTCACGGAGATGGATTTAGAACTTCGCGACATGAAAAAAGGGAAAGCCACCTGCGAATAGGTATGGTGTATACGTTGTCGAATAGAAGGCCACGACAAGGACATGTGCTCGGTGCTGAGAAACTATTTGAATACTGGCGCACCAAACCCGATGAATCCAAGTGTTCTGTACTGTGAGATCTATCGAAATACTGGCCAGCATCGACTGGAAGACTACTATCTGCTACAGAGGTATGTTCAAGTCCCGAAGAATCCTTACTGTAAATTCTATAAGTCCGTTGGCCACAATGAAGATGAATTTCGCAGTTTAGACCTTATGAGGGAGCGGACCTATGACACTTATAGGATCTACCCAGATGCACAAGGCAATGATGGATATGGTTACCGAGGTGGTCGAGGCAGTTTTAGATGCCGTGGTCATGGTATGCCTGGAGGAGGTCGAGGTCAAGTTATTTTCTATAACTGCAATCAGGCAGGACATCTAGCTCGAGACTGTCAAAACCCAACTACGACATGCTGATACTGCAGAGCAGTTGATCATGTCATCGAGCAGTGCCCACAGTTACTAGCTAAAATCCAAGAAAGAAACATCAAACCTAGTCCGAGTGTCCAATTGATCATTGTTGAGCCACGACCGATCCCAGCTATTAATGTTGTTACAAGAAGTGGAGCTATGACAGAGGCGCAGCGTCAGGCGAAGCAGCCTGACGAAGCTTGGGTTCGCAAGGCCGTAGAGAAAACTCCAGCATTTGATGTTCGACAAGAAAAAGAAACTTTTTTGGAGGCCAAACAAGACTTTGTTGATTCAGATTTACCAGCACCAAACAAGCAGCATCAGCAGCTGCAATCCCAGGAAGACTCACAAGGCCAAGTAAGTACTCTGTCATCGTTTTTACAGAGTTGCATCAAATTGTTAAGAAATCAGAATGCCTTAAATGAATTACAAAAATTTATTCAGTCTTGTGAATCTCATCAAAGTCCTGATAGCGCAAGAGCTGTTAGTAGAGTTAGAAGAACTGGAAGAGAGATGAGACTACATGCTCAGGTAGGAGAGTATGACATGAAAGATATTATTTTAGATCTGGGTTCTGAAGTCAATATTTTAACTAAGCAAACATGGGAACAAATGGGAAAACCTACCCTTGATTGGTCACCTATACAGTTGAGACTAGCCAATCAGCAGAGGATTGTACCCTTAGGAAGATTTCCTCGGGCACCAGTGGATATAGATGGAGTCAGTACTGTAGCAGATTTTGAAGTTATTGAGATCATTGATGACAGTAACCCCTATCCAGCTTTGCTAGGAATTGAGTGGGCAATAGATAGTGATGCAGTTATCAATCTTAAAAAGAGAAAAATTACTTTTGAAGGGAAGGGATTGAGAGCTATACTACCACTGGATCTTTCTCAAGGAGAAAGATATACGGAGCCAGTCAGAGAGGAAGATCAGCATATTCTGGACCACATCTATAATATCACAGCTAAAGAAGAAGATTATGTTGAGCCTAATGCCGAAGGTGTAATGGATTGGCAATGTGATAGCTCCTGCATGTCTGACTCAGATGATGGTCTAGAGAGTTGGCAAAATCGATTATACGAGCTACATGGCCATCGGTGCACACGAATTATCAAATCTCTTAGATTCCTTAGTGCACAGGCCAGAGACTTGCCTACATATGATGGGTTGACAGATCTAGGAAAATTCATTGCACAGTTCTCAGAACAAGTGCCAGAATCACAGAGAATGCAGAATCTGGAAGCAGCATTAAGAGCTATAGCAGCGAGATGGTGGAAAGGCCACCGGAAGTATATTCACAGTTGGGAAGCTTGCCAGAAATTTCTACGCCTCTGATTCCTAGACCAATCTCAAGAGGTGCGAAGTAATTTCAATGGGCAGAACAGTCCTCAGGAACATTTGAAGCAATGTTATGCAGCATGGGAACATGTACCTCGCGAGGAATGGGTGCATAAGCTTGTGCACACGTTGGAACCTATAGCAAAAAACTGGTATACGGAGGTCGAGCTTTGACACGGTACCGTAAGATGGGATGATCTTGTTGATAGTTTTATACTTACATTTTATGTTAACGAAGTTTGTCCTGCTTTAGATGCAGCTGTTAGATTGATCCATACTAAGATATTTGATGACCAAGGAATAGGGGAATACCAAACTGATTGGGCAGCACAAGAAGATAATGCAGTTGAATGTTACAACCTCGCAATTGACAAAGTTGACGATCCATGTAACATTAATATTCTGGAGTCAGAAGCAAACTGCGAAGTACACGGACCAGTGGTCGAAACACCTGAAGTGACTCAGCCTCTGAAGACGCGGACCATAAACATTGGGTCAGAAGAAAACCCCAAGTATGCTACAATTAGAGATTATTGGGATGATGAAATGCTAAGCAAAGTGACCCAACTTCTCCACGAGTATCAAGACCTATTTTCGACGAAGTTTTTTGAGATGAAGGGTATCCTTGGTGATATAGGAGTCATAAAGATCCCATTGAAACCTGATGTGAAGCCTGTGAAACAACGCCCGTATAGGCCGAACCCCAAGTATAAGGAAAAAGTTAGACTGGCGTTAGATAAGATGCTTGCCGTAGGAATTATTGAGCCTGTTGAAGAGTCCGAATGGGTCAGTCTGATGGTAGTCCAAGAAAAGAAGACTAAGGGTGAAATCCAAATCTGTGTTGATTTAAGGAAGCTGAACGATGCATGCCTACATGACCCCTTTCCTACTCCTTTTACAGATGAAGTTTTTGATAATGTTGGAGGTCAAGAAGTATACTCTTTTACTGATGGATTTTCAGGTTACCATCAGATCATAATTGCTCCAGAGGATCGACATAAGACAACATTTGCTACAGAAATGGGATCCTTTCAGTACACAGTTATGCCTTTTGGATTAAAGAATGCACCTACCATGTTTTCTCGAGTCGTAATTTGTGCATTTAAAGACTTTATACACAAATTCTTAGAAGTGTATTTTGATGACTAGACTATTTTTGGGTTACTAAAAGACCAAGTGTAGACAGCATCAGATTTCCTTAAACTTAAAAAAGTGCATCTTCTGTGCATCCTTTGGAATCCTATTGGGTCATATTGTTTGTAAGCAAGGATTGATGGTGGATCCGGCGAAGATAGCAATTATCGTGAACTTGCCGCCTCCGAAGTCAGTCAAGCAACTATGCACTACACTTGGTCACATTGGGTACTACAGGAAGTTTATTAAAGGTTACGCCCAGATCACATCCCCGATGGAGAAATAGTTGAAGAAAGAGATTAAGTTTGAATGGACACCTGAATGTCAAGAAAGCTTGGACATCCTAAAAGAAAAGATGGTAACTACCCCTATCCTAGTGTTTCCTGATTGGACTAAGGAGTTTCATGTGCATGTCGATGATTCCTCGATTGCTTTGGGCATAGTACTGGCTCAGACAGGCAAAGGTAATATTGACCACCCTATTGCCTTTGCAAGTCGCAAATTATCTGCAGCAGAAAGAAACTATACTACGACAGAAAGGGAAGGTTTAGCTATGGTATATGCTTTGCAAAAGTTCCGACATTATGTGTTAGGTTCTCACTTTAAAATGTTCACTGACCACTCTGCTTTGAAATACTTGGTTAACAAGCCTGTGTTGGGAGGAAGAATATGTCGATGGCTAATATTGTTCCAAGAATATGACTTTGAGATTATAGTTAAACCAGGAAGACTTAACATGGGACCTAACCATCTGTCGAGGCTCGAATTAGGGGAAGAGCCTACTAGCTTAGATGAAGGTCTTCCTGATGCTCAGTTATTCGCTATCCAGATGGTTGATGACTACTTTTAGGACATTGTTCAGGATTTGGCTACAGGGTTTGCACCCTTGGAGATGACAACACAGCAGAAGAAGCAGTTGGTGGTTCGGGCTGCTGATTTTACACTGATAGCAAGAAAACTGTACAAGATGGGACCAGATGAAATCCTACGCAGATGTGTCTTGGAGCATGAAAAACCCTTGATTTTGGCTGAGGCACATTCTGGCGCAGCAGGAGGACATTATGTAGGGAAAGCTACAGCACAGATGATTCTGGCAGCAGGGTTATGGTGGCCTACACTTCATAAGGATGCTAGGGAGTACTGCCACAGCTACGACATCTGTCAGAGGATAGGCAAACCATCCAGGAGGGATGAGATGCCTCTCGTTCCATAGGTAACCCTACAGGCCTTTGACAAGTGGGATATTTATTTTTTCGGACCTATAAATCCCCCTACAAAGAAATCGGGAGCAAGGTATATTATTACAGCAACTGAATACCTTACTCGTTGGGCTGAAGCTCAACCAGTCAAATATTGTAGCGCTGCTACAGCTACGAAGTTCATCTTTGACAATATCTTAACAAGGTTTGGATGTCCTAGAATTCTGATGAGTGACCAAGGGTCACACTTTTTGAATAATACTATTGAAGCATTGACCGAAGAATTTTAGGTATATCACCAGAAGAGTACTACGTACCATCCTCAAGCAAATGGAACTGTGGAAGCCTTCAATAAAATTCTTGAGCAGGCTCTAACCAAGGTTTGTAATATTAATAGAAATGATTGGGATCTTAGAATCCCGGTAGTGTTATGGGCTTATAGAACCACTTGCAAGAAGTTGACAGGTCACACACCTTTTCAGCTAGTTTACGGGCAAGAAGCAGTTATGCCAATGGAGTATATTGTTCCTAGTCTCAGAATAGCTGCTTTCACAGAAACGGATGACCCAGGTATGTTGAATAAAAGGCTAGCCCAGATAACAGAACTAGAAGAAGACAGATTCATTGCAGGGTTCTAGCAGCAAGTGCAGAAGGCTAGAGAAAAATCATGGCATGACAGACATATTAAAAAGAAGCAATTCCATATAAGTGACCTTGTGCTCTTATACGACAGCAAATTCATGAAATTCCCAGGTAAGTTCAAGACACATTGAAAAGGACCGTACATTGTACAGAAAGTTACTGATGGTGGTGCAGTACAGCTAGCTAAGTTGAATGGAGAAATTTTACCCTCAATGGTAAATGGCAGCCATCTAAAGAAGTATAGGGACAGGCCGGGACCCCCTAATCAGCAGCAGCTCTAAGAAGGACAGTCTGACCCCCAAGAACAGTTGAAATGTGGGTACCGCATGGGGTAGTAAGGAGCAAGGGTTAATATTGTGTCGCAGTTGCGGGTAGTTGTTATGACGAAGGTCCAAGGTGCGTTGCAGCTTAAAATGCGATGGATGGGACAAAATAAATTCGGCGGCGCCGGCACGAACACCGCTCTCCATACCTGTAATAATGATATTTCAGGGGAAAATCCTGGCGCCGTGTGGACAAGATTTCAGGCATCCCGTCAGATTTGGCGTCATTAATGCACCATGATGACAGATTCTGTTATAGGATTCTATAAAACACTGCATCGGCCTGCGACTCCCGCATTAAGCACTTCTTTGAGTTGCTCAGTTGGAACCATGTCAAATAATTGTGAAGTCCAGGAGTTAGTACGAGAGTTCAAAGAGAGAGGGTTGCAAAACCTTTGGAGTAATTCGCCAGTACAGTCCTATCCGACTAAGGTACAAAGGAAGGCAGAAGTTTGCTCTAATTCAGACGAAGGAAGGCAGAAGTTTGCTCTAATTCGGACGAAGGAAGGTAGAAGTTCGCTCTAACAAGGAGCGACAAAAGGCACAAGGCCTCATAATAAGACTCTGGAGGATCCTGCCATGTCTCTGCCTATTTTGACAGAGCCAAGGCGGTTGTTTGTCTTATGCATCTTGACACACAATTTTTGGGACCCTTAGTTGTGGATGGTCAAGTGTTCGGCAGACAGAGTAAAAAGTGGGGTTGCAGATGGATCCGGAAGACCTTCTTCGGCATAAAAAGTACGAAGGACGGAAGCGAGCAGCCGACAGCAGCAAGGAGGGCGTCAGCAAGCAGTACACTAGGTTTTTCCAACCGCCAAAAGAGTCGTAGAGTGCCCCGGGGCGGGCCACAAGTGAGTCTTAGGGGCCTGTTGGGGCTTCAACCCTAAAGGTTCTTAGTTTTGGTAACTACACGGTTTTTGAGGAATTGTAAGCAGAGTTACAACCTAAAATAGTGTTAGGGGTGTCGCGGGTGGGTCGAACCCCCTTTTTTTTAATTAACCCTTGGGTTAAATCCAGGGTTAGGGTTTTGGGCGCCCATGGTGTAAATCCATGGTTTTGTAACAGTGCGCTATATAAATAGGCACTTATATAAAGAAGTAGGGTTAGGTCTTGAATGATTATCTTATGAAGCTAATGTAATGCGAAGATAAGAGATTGTATAAGGGTTTTTGTAAGAAGATTAAGTCCCAGCTGTGTGCATGGATGACCTCTGCAGCTGTGTGCGTAGAGGAGTTTTGGTGAAGAGGAATATCTGCAGCTGTGTGCACAGAGGCCTGCTGCTGTGTGCGCGGCTTGACGACTGAAGGGATCTGCAGCTGAGTGTGCAGATCAGAACTGTTGTTTTAGTTGTAAAGAGTTAAATAAAGTGCAGTTCTATGGACGTAACCCCTACACTGGGGGTGAACCACGTGACATCTGGTGTTGTGGTTCATTTGTGTGATTTGTTATTATATTTTATGCACTGTTAAGTAAATAACTGATAAAGTAAGATCGTTGTTAATAACGAGCCTCGCTGTGAATTCCCAGATAAGGGCTGTGCAAGTAAATGTTTATTTATCTAATCGTGAAGCTGTATAATTGATAATACAAGCATTGTGTTAAGTGATTATCAATAGTTAAATACTAAAGGTACAGTAATATTCTCCCTTTTGCTTGCAGAAACCTGATTCTGCGGCACCCCATAGTTGTTTCGGGTGAGACTGTAGCCTGTTCGCAGGCTGTTGCTAAAAGGGCCAACACTGTGGGTCTTTTGTTGGTGCGAAGTTAAAAGGTGAAACCAGGGTCTACCCATTTATCCCAACAAATATAACTTTCATCTTGATATACTTTCTAGAGTCTAGCTTGTATGAGGATTCACCACTACCTTTTATTGGATATTGGTAGTACTCTCCGAGTTTCACCTTGTGAGGTGATTCATTTTCAGATAATTTCACAAAGGATTCCTTGAATCATGTCATATGTTTGGAAGCACCACTGTCTATAAGCCAATCATTGCTGCCATGTGTGATAGTTCCCATGACAGCGAAAATCAAAACATATTCTTCGTCACTTGAAGAATCATCACTGAATTGTATGTTTCTCTTTATGGAAGGTTCATCGTCCTCTGCAGCATGAGCATGATATCTTCTCTTGTTTCCCTTCTTCTTGTGAGAGCTACTTTTGTTTCTAGGATAATCTCTAGCAAAGTTTCCTCTTTCATCATATGTATAGCAAATGAACTTAGACTTATCTCTAGGATTTCTAAAGTTATTCCTTTGATTATAGTACGTAAATCTATGGTTTCTAGATCTGGTTTTCTTGGATTGTACTATGAGATCTTGATCTTCACTTCCCATCTTTTCTTCTCGAGCTGCTATCCAATATTTTTCTTGAGAGCATTGTTCCCATAGTCTATTGAACTCGACTAACTTATTTCTGGCACAGATCCCTTGAAAGAAAGAGTCCCATGTCCTAGGGATACCATTCAAGGTGGTCATTACAATCTCTACATTCTCCACTTCTTCATCTATTGCTTCAAGTTGTTCTTTGATCTGGGAGACCCTTGTAAAGTAAGACTAGATGGTCTTCGCATTCTGGATCTTCACATTCTTCAACTGGTTCCTCAAGGTCATCTTCCGGTTTATATTCTTTCCTTCAAACAGTTTGGTTAGGGCATCAAACATAGATTTATGTGTCTTTAGGGAGGACACCTGTGGTATGAGGTGATCCTTGATTGAATTGGCAATAATCCTCTTTTCCATAACCAACTTCTTCTTATGTAAGGCCTTAGCCTCATCTCCCTCTGGAATTGGAATCTCCACATTGATGTAGGAGTCCAACTCATTCTCTTCCAGGAGCAGGTAGATCCTATACTTCCAAGCTCAGAAGTTATCAGCTCCCTCAAGATTTTCATCAAGCTTGGTATGATGAGACATCTTAACTGAGAACCTCAAATGGAAATACAAAATATTTAGATATTACCAAGTCAAGATGTCGGATTTGGATTTGGAGCTGAAATTCTGCAGGGCTGGTTCAGGAATAGATTAGCGTTTTTCTTTTCCGGAGTTCTGTCCAACCAAATGCTTTGATCTTAATCCCTAAATTTGATTTTGAGGAGGATATCAATCCAATACTGCACTCACTGAAAAATTCCACTTCTGTGGAAAGCCCTAATTTTCGGCAGTAGTATCGGGCCCAAAACAAAAAAACCTCAGAATTGGATTCTGCTTTGACAGAAAGATGCTCCCTAGGGAGGAGATTTATTCCAACCTTCTTTTACTGAAAATATATGGAGAGAGATCCAAAAATTAGGAATCCCTAGTTCCCCCAGCTGCACAGTGTCTTCTTCTCAGGTTAGCTCTGATACCATGTTAGATTTTTAACATTAAGCTAGAATTATTATGATCTTTAACTGAGAGAATAACAAGCATAGCAATCAAACACAAGGAACAATGAACACAGTGTTTTTCCTCAGGGAAACCATAAATGGAGAAAACCCCGCAAATTCCTTAGAGATAGAATCAACACCAAATAGCAAAGCCCCAAAAATAGTAAGGTGATCTCCCGACAACAGTAACCTCTTTCTTCCTAGCCCCAGTGTCTTCTTCTTCCTCGGCTATGCGCTACAACTGAGTGTGAGTGAGTGTGTGTTAAATAGAGAGGCTAGATCTCTATTTATACTAATTCCCAACTTGACTAAACCCTACTAGGGCTGACTTCACTAGGTGAATCTAACAACCCTAGTGCCCCAAAACTGCGGGGACTTTAACCCTTGAACAATAGGATGATTACCCACAATGACTTGACATGACTTGTTTACATTATATATCATCCCGATCAAAACATCGGGGCATGACATGACTCAATTACATTACAGACACATACTGGAATAAACATCAGGTACAAGACATAAGATATATAAGTGAATACATTCCGAAGTTACAAATACATCAACAACATGGATGACTTTGGTCAAACATTCTTGACTTTAGTTTAACCATATTCAACCATGGTAGAATTTAGTGAGTAATGTTTGACTTTATTTTGACCATAGTTAGCCATGGTACACTTTAGTGAACCACGTGGCCATACTTCATAATGCGACATAAAATTTTCTGAATATTGAATGTCACAGTATTAATGTGTCACATATTGAGCATTGTAACAATTTGGAATAACCCTTGACCAATGTGTGAATGTGACATAACACTCAATGAACATCATAATGCAATGCACCCTTGATAAACATCAAAATGTGACATAACCCTTGATGAATGGTAAATGTCACATTATTAATGTGTCACATATTTGGCTATGTCGACATATACCAGACATTGTAAGGAACCTAAGTGTACTTTGGTCAACCATGCTTGAGTTAAGTTTGGTCAAACTCAACCATGGTTGAATTTTGCAGTTAAGGCTTGACTTTATTTAATTACAGCCGACTCTAGTTAATGATTTTTGACTTTATTTTGACCATATAGTTAACCATGGTTGAACTTAGTGAAACCTGTGGTCATAATTCACAATGTGACATGAAAATTTACTTAACATCGAATGTCACATTATTAATGTGTCACATCTTGTGCCTTATCATAATGCAACATAACCCTTGATCAATGTCGTAGTGCAACAAAACCCTTGATGAACATCGTAATGGAACATAACCCTTGATAAACATCGCAATGCGAGGTAACCCTTAATAAACACCAAATTTTTAATCTTTAGTTATGTCAACATATACCAGACACTATAGCAAACCATGGATGACTTCGGTCAAACATTCTTGACTTTAGTTTAACCATAGTCAACCATGGTAGACTTTAGCGAGTAATGTTTGATTTTAGTTTGACCATAGTTAACAGTGGTACACTTAAGTGAACCACGTGGTCATACTTCACAATGCGACATGAAATTTCATGAACATCAAATGTCACATATTGAGCATTGTAGCAATTCAGGATAACCCTTGACCAATGTAAGAATGTGATATAACACTCAATGAACATCACAATGCAATGTACCCTTAATAAACATCACAATGTGACATAACCCTTGATGAATGCTAATTCCACATTATTAATGTGTCGAATCTTTGGTTGTGTTGGCATATACTAGACACTATATCGAACCATGGTGTACTTTGGTCAACCATGCTTGAGTTTAGTTTGGTCAAATTCAACCATGGTTTACTTTTGCAAGTAGGGTTTGACTTTAATTAATTGTAGTTGAATTTGGTTAACCATGTTTGACTTTAGTTTGACCATAGTTAACCATGGTTGACCTTAGTGAAATGCGTGGCCATACTTAACATTATGGCATGAAAATTTCTTTAACATCGAATGTCACATTATTAATGTGTCACATCAAAATTATCATAATGCACATAACCCTTGACCAATGTCGCAATGCAGAAAACCACTTAATGAACATCATAATGGAACATAACACTTGATAAATTTCACAATGTGACGTAACCCTTGATAAACACTGAATATCACATTATTATTGTGGCACATATTTGGTTATGTTGACATATAATGGACACTATAGAGAACCATGGTTTACCAAAATGTGTCGCATATTTGGTTATGTTGACATATACCGGAAACTGTAGCGAACCATGGATGACTTTATTCAACCATGGTTGATTTTAAATTGTCAATAGTCAACCATGGTTTACTTAAGTGAGTAAGGTTTGAATTTAGTTTGACCATAGTTAAACATGGTACACTTTAGTGAACCGCGTGGCCATACTTCACAATGCAACATGAAATTTCCTGAACATCAAATGTCACATTATGAATGTGTCACATATTGAGCATTGTCGTAATGCAGGATAACCCTTGATTAATGTCGCAATGTGACATAACACTCAATGAATGTCATAATGCAACATAACCCTTGATAAACATCACAATGCGACATAACCCTTGATAAATTCCAAATGTCACATTATTGATGTGCCACATCTTTTGTTGCATTGCAATGTACTAGAAATTGTAACGAACCATGGTGTACTTTGGTAAACGATTCTTCACTTTCATTTGGCCAAAGTCAACTATGTTTGACTTTCACAAAGTAAGGCTTGACTTTAATTAATTGTAGTTGACTTTGGTTAACCATGTTTTATGTTAATGTAGTCATAGTTAACCATGGTTGACTTTAGTATAATTTCCTAAACATCGAATGTCACATTATAAATTTGTTACATCTCCGGCATTGTTGTAATGCAGGATAACCCTTGATAAATGTCGCAATGAAATGTAACCCTTTTTAAACATTGAATGTCGCATTATTAATGCTTCATTAATGCATGAACTTAATATCTTTGCACATGGTTATCTACACAATACCATGCACATGCATGACTCTCAATACACATACATAGATTCCTTAAAAATATATATTTTTTAATGATTGGGAATATAGATTATTCATTTAAATATTTAGATATTGTGAAAATATTAACATAGTGGTTCGACATTGTTTCAATATCTATGATTTACATTTAATTTAAAGTATAAAAGAAAATTCTTTTATTTTATTTCGTGTAATTTTATAATTTTTTAAATAACAATTATCATTTTGTATTTATTATTAACGTGTCACATATTTGGTTTATGTTGAAATACACTGGACACTGTAGTGAACCATAGATGACTTTAGTATTACTGATATCTTGTTGCCATGGCTAACTTTAGTATTATTGATACCTTTTTTTCCATTACCCACTACATCTACACAAAACCATTATAGAGCTCATCAGTATGGCCAACGTTAATATTTTTTTTGCAACCAAACAAGCCAACAATTAAAACATTGGAGTTATGCAACAAAAAATACAATGCCTTGCAATCTATTTATAGGATTAAAAATATTAACTAATTTTCAACCTCGAGTCTCAGGGCACAAAGGATTATCCTTGAAAATGTTCCTACATGTCTTTCTAGCAGGCTTATTTTAGAACCAAAAAAAGGCAATGGCTAGAATGTACCAATGTTTCCATTGGATTTCCTTTATTAGGAATTTGGCCTCAAGTGGTCTCCACCTTCTTGTTGCTCTCGTAAAATGGTAACGAAGATGGTAGGCGCAAGTAACATGCAGGTATAAAAAATATAAACTCGTGAATTTCTCGTAAGCTTAGAGAAGAAGCCATATTTGATTCTTCGTTTTGTACGACTCATAAAACATTAGAGATAAATGGATGACATAAATGAATGATAGTAATTTCTTGTTGTATTTTATTATATCCAGATGATAGAGCGTAGTGATATGAGTCGATGTGCAATAATGGAGATGTTGAGATTACTTACTAAGTTAGGTTCAAGGAATTGATAATAAGATAAATCCTGCAACAACCATACGTGTAGTATCCTGAAATTTGAGCTTGATTTTATTGGGCATGAGCCTCATTGTACATGATTTACTTTGATGTTATATTTATGTCTATTGGGTGTATTCCCCACTGCACATGAGTTATGTTGTTTATATAGATATAATGGGAATAAGCCCCAATTCACATGTTTTATTGTTTTGTTCTATGATTATATAGTGGGCATCAGCCTTGTTGGACAAGGACTATTATTGTTGTACTAGGAATAGGCCCTGATGTACTTGATGTATGTATTATGTGATTGGGAATAGGCCCTAATATAATGATGATGATTTTGTGATGTAATTTGCATAATACTAATTACATGATCAATTTCTATGATGTGTTGGGCATAAGCCTTGGAGCACAAGGGTTATCAGGATATGTGTTGAGCGTAAGCTCTGGAGCACATAGATAACCCCAACAAGTGAATGATAAAAGTGTTGGGAATAAGCTCTAGGGCACATGGGTTATGAGACTACGTGTTGAGTGTAAGCTCTGGAGCACATAGGTAACCCCAGCAAGTAAATGATGGAAGTGTTGGGAATAATCCTTGGATCACTCCAACATGATGTTGAGCATAAGCTTTGGAGCATCGGATATTTGGCCATTGTATCCCTAGGTGTATTGTACAAATGCATATTAGTACTAGTGTTGAGCGAAACGATCTAGAATTGCACTAGTGTAACGCCCGATTGATAGTGTTGAGCATAAGCTCTAAATAACACTAGAGGTTACTTTAATTGAGGGTGTTGAATTGGAAACACTCTTAATATCTCCAACCTTCATCGTACTTATTTAAGTTGATTAATTGAAATCACAATCTATTTCTCATCAAGGACTACAATATACTGCCATGAATACGAGGTAATCCAACATGCAAGGAAATCCAGGGCTACCTATCCTAGTTGACCGACCAAACCCCACATGAGGCCTTGTTAAAAGAAGTAACATAAACTAAGGAAGCATCGACTACACAATTATGTTATTTAATGCATGGATAGTAATAAATGAATAAATTGAATAAGTAGGTCTACATACATACATACATACATACATACATACATACATATATATATATATATATATATATATATATATATATATATACATATATATATATCTTTATACAAAGTTATTTTTAATAAATAAAGATAAAATATCTAAGTGAAGTCTACCCACATTTATGAGTATGTGTGTGTGTAGTAATTAAAAAAGATATCAAAGATAACAAATAATACTAAGTCAAAGTAAACATATATATTATTTTATAAACTAACTATATAAACAAGAATTCTTTTCTAAATTCAAGTATGAACTAATAGAAAATTCATAGTTATAAAAAAATAATATATATTACATTAACATAAAAGTCAAACTAAGAGTTGTTTTCAAGAAAGTATTAAAATCTTGATTCAACTCAAGTTAACCAACTGCCCCTTTTTCCAAAGAATATCGATAAAAACAAGAGCCAAGAGAAGGCTTGGGGATATGATCATTATTCATGTATGGGATTGGAGAAGACTTAAAAGCTTAGTACTTAGAGAATACAGAGCCTAATTTCATAAGACCAGCAACCTCATCCTAGGGTGTTCTAGTTTTCTCTTGCATGTTGGAGCCAACTCGGGGGGATTCGATTAAGAACAAGGAATGGTTCTAGTTCAAGGTTGGGAGGAACGTGGCAGATTTAAGGTCATTCGGTTACCATTCCATAGGTCATAAACATAGAATTTCCTATTAATTTTGTGTTGAACTTTGCAGGGTGATAGATATATTACAAGTTGTGCAACTGCATGTAAGAGGTTTACCCTATATCGGGTTTTATTTATGCTTTTAAATATGTGTACATGATCAGATTACAATTATCCATATTTGTTTTGGAGGCTATAAATCATCCTTCATAAACTTGAATAAATGTTTTTAAATGTTTTATGATTTATAATAAAATATAGGATTAATCTCTTATAAGGATTATGATAATTTATTTCAAAAGTTGTTGCAAATGTATTAGGGTTTATGATAGAATCTAGAATTAAGCCCTTATAAAGATTATGATAAATATTTTCCAAACATATTGAACATCATTGAATCCACACATAAATCTTTAAACATATGAACCATAGATCCTAGAAACAAAACCCTTTGAGAATCAAACAATTATTTAACCATCTAAAAATATAGGAAAAAATCATTTTTCAAAGCGTAGATCGCTCCAGCAAAGAAAGCTCCCGCTGGAGGTATGTTTATAAACCTATAATAAACACTTAGCATCATCCACGAAAGTTTATAAATTTAACCAATAAATAAACCATCACTTAAATAAATGTTTACATGTCAACAATAACATACTAGATTCACTACAGGTCGAATCTCTTAGAGCCCAAATCCATGATATCAACGTTTCCAGAACTACGAATATAACTCCGTAAACTACGCATAGCATTCAGTGAAATCCTATTTAAACCATTAAAAAGAAATGAATAAAATTACATAAACATCCAAATAATCAAACTAGGGTATCACAATATCCAACCAACCATCGAATCACATAGACTTGTTTGCCAACCCTCTTTGAAAAAAGTCGCCACGTTTCCAGCATTGGCATATAAATTTACCATTGGAACATTTAAAAATCAAATAAAAGAATAGAATTAGGGATTTTCCCGTGTCTGTAGAGAATCGAAAACAAACCAAAGATATTCCACTCCAACAACAAATACAAAACAAAAATACCCATAATTCCATTGCTGGAAATGGACCTGTTAATGCGGAACCCCTCCACCATAAACGAAATACGGAGCTCACTGACACGCTTTCCTAGATAAATTTAAAGTAAAAAAAACTGAGATAACGATTTCTGTAAATAAAATCCATTACATTTTCCTAAATACTCTATAAACGCATAGAGCAACCATTTTAAGCACAAATCATTCCACCCTGACAACATTAGCTAGGGGAATGTACAGGATACATCCATAACTTAAAACAAAATGAAGAGATTATAAACCCACAAAATTACTTCGTCGTTCACCCAGTAAAAAAATTAAATATTGAAAGAGAATGCCTGTACGAACTGGCATTTTCACAAAATGGGTTTTAGATGGGTTTTCACCCACGGTCAAATTTTAATTTACAAATTTATCCACACCTGAACAGGCTCATAAAATACTAAAACCCCATGAAATCGTTGAGCACCATTTTCATTTGTAAACCCTTGTAACATCTTAATAAAAAACCCTTAAACCCCAAACATGTTCAATAAAAAACCCTTAAACCCCAAACCCCGAAACGATCTAGAATTGCACTAGTGTAATGCCCATTTGATAGTGTTGAGCATAAACTCTGAATAACACTAGAGGTTACTTTAATTGAGGGTGTTGAATTGGAAACGCTCTTAATACCTCCAACCTTCATCCTACTTATTTAAGTTGATTAATTGAAATCACAATCTATTTCTCATCAAGGACTACAATATACTACCACGAATATGAGGTAATCCAACATGCAAGGAAATCCAGGGCTACCTATCCTAGTTGACCGACCAAACCCCACATGAGGCCTTGTTAAAATAATTAACATAAACTAAGGAAGCATCAAATACACAATTATGTTATTTAATGCATGGATAGTAATAGATAAATAAATTGAATAAGTAAGTCTATATATATACATACATATATATTTATACATACATATATTTATACAAAGTTATTTTTAATAAATAAAGATAAAATATCTAAGTGAAGTCTACCCACATTTATGAGTATGTGTGTGTGTAGTAATTAAAAAAGATATCAAAGATAACAAATAATACTAAGTCAAAGTAAACATATATATTATTTTATAAACTAACTATATAAACAAGAATTCTTTTCTAAACTCAAGTAGGAACTAATAGAAAGTTCCTAGTTATAAAAAATTAATATATATTACATTAACATATAAGTCAAACTAAGAGTTATTTTCAAGAAAGTATTAAAATCTTGATTCAACTCAAGTTAACCAGCTACCCATTTTTCCAAAGAATATCGATAAAAACAAAATCCAACAGAAGGCTTGGGGATCTGATCATTATTCATGTATGAGATTGGAGAAGACTTCCAAGCTTAGTACTTAGAGAATATAGAGCCTTATTTCATAAGACCAGCGACCTCATCCTGAGGTGTTCTAGTTTTCTCTTGCATGTTGGAGCCAACCCAGGGGGATCCGATTAAGAACAAGGAATGGTTCCGGTTCAAGGTTGGGAGGAACGTGGAAGATCTAAGGTCATCCAGTTACCATTCCACGGGTCATAAACATAGAATTTCCTATTAATTTTGTGTTGAAGTGTGCAGGGTGATAGATATATTACAAGTTGTGCAACTACATGTAAGAGGTTTACCCTATATCGGGTTTTATTTATGCTTTTAAATATGTGTACATGATGAAATTACAATTATCCATATTTGTTTTGGAGGCTATAAATCATCCTTCATAAAATTGAATAAATGTTTTTAAATGTTTTATGATTTAGAATAAAATATAGGATTAATCTCTTATAAGGATTATGATAATTTATTTCCAAAGTTGTTGCAAATGTATTAGGGTTTATGATAGAATCTAGGATTAATCCCTTATAAAGATTATGATAAATATTTTCCAAACATATTGAAAATCGTTGAATCCACACATAAATCCTTAAACATATGAACCATAGATCCTAGAAACAAAACCCTTTGAGAATCAAACAATTATTTGACCATCTAAAAATATAGGACAGAATCATTTTTCGAAGCGTAGATCACTCCAACAAAAAAAGCTCGTGCTGGAGGTCTGTTTATAAACCTAGAATAAACACTTAACATCATCCACGCAAGTTTACAGATTTATCCAATAAATAAACCATCACTTAAATAAACATTTACATGTCAATGATAACATAATAGATTCACTACAGGTCGAATCTCTTAGAGCCCAAATCCATGATATCAACGTTTCCAGAACTACAAATATAACTCCATAAACTACACATAGCATTCAGTGAAAGCCTATTTAAACCATTAAAAAGAAAGGAATAAAATTACATAAAAATCCAGATAATCAAACTAGGGTATCACAATATCCAACCAACCATCGAATCACATAGAGTTGTTTGCCAACCCTCCTTTGAAAAAATTCGCCACGTTTCCAACATTAGCATATAAATTTACCATCGTAACATTTAAAAATCAAATAAAAGAACAGAATTAGGGATTTTCCCATGTCTGTAGAGAATCGAAAACAAACCAAAGATATTCCACTCCAACAACAAATACAAAACAAAAATACCCATAATTCCATTGCTGGCAATGGAACTGTTAACGCAAAGCCCTCCACCATAAACAAAATATAGAGCTCACTCACACGCTTTCCTAGATAAATTTAACTAACAAAAACTGAGATAACAATTTCTATAAATCAAATCCATTACATTTTCCCAGATACTCTATAAACACACAGAGTAACCATTCTAATCACAAATGATCATTCCACCCTGACAACATTAGCTAGGGGAATGTACAGGATACATTCATAACTTAAAATAAAACAAAGAGATTATAAACCCACGAAATTACTTCATCATTCACCCAGTAAAAATATTAAATATTGAAAGAGAACGCTTGTACAAACTGGCATTTCCACAAAATGGGTTTTAGATGGGTTTTCACCCACAGTCAAATTTTCATTTACAAATTTATCAACGCCTGAATAGGATCATAAAATACTAAAACCCCATGAAATTGTTGAGAACCATTTTCATTTGTAAACCCTTGTAACATCTGAATAGAAAACCCTTAAACCCCAAACAAAGCATCCCAATTTTCCCTTGAAAACGCAGAACAACCAACCACAGGTGAAGAGAATATGAACTTGGGGCTTACCAAGTTTTGCTTGAGGGATTTCCCCTTCCCTAGTCGCAAGCATGTTCAATGTAGTACAAACTTCCATGAAAACCTGTCAGGTATCAGAGCATGCTTCAAATAAAATATAAAAGCAATTAGAGGTGAAGAAATCCACGTGGAGGAGGCATATACCTAAGCAACGATGGCGTATCTGTAAACCCATAGTCTACACTTTTTCCAACAAAAAAACCAATCAGGGAGACCGCTTCCCTCGACCATATTCGCATGGAAACAGATAGGGTTTCAAAACTTAGGGAAAATTGTTTTATGCCTGTTCCAGCATGGATGGTGACATGATGCCTTCACATGGCATACATTAATGTTGCAACCACCTTCCACTAATATTTTGATCTTAACCATTTCCCTATAGTCGCTAGCCTCTTTTTTATTTTTTGTAGGTATTACACCATGCATTAAAAAACTTAGTTTCCAAGGTTAGAACCTTTGTTTGCTAGATCATGTTACTACTTTAAAAACCATACAATCAGCATAGGGTTGATACCTAACACCTAAAAACAATGTGTTATTCATGCATTAGTTCACAATGAACTAAGTAAGCCCATGTCATAGGAGTCCTTCATACCTTTTCATTGAGTCGTTGGGTAAATCCAAACACTTTTTTCCCTTTAGAAGCAGAGGTAAGTTAGCCACATCATTGTAGTAAATAATACTAGGTTACATGATAAACATCCATTATAAACAAGTAGGAAGTAAGTAGACTCTGAATCGCACCAGAAACATGATTAAACAAATAAATGACATAAATATACAAGAAACATTAGTATACAGATAAACAACAATAAATATCATCGTAAATAGAATGCCATGTATTAACCTACGAGAGAAATCCAGAACATGAATTTTTGTATCGTTCTTAATAAGTTTATACAATGCTAAAGTGATTTTAGATGAACCTGAGATCCTCACTACTGAACATTCGTTGCAGAAATATAAATTTCAAAACTTTATTGTGATTTTTAAACTAATAGAATAATATTGTTACTAACTGTTGGAACTACAGATATAAAGAGTAGTCCAAATAATGGACACAGAAGATAACAATAGTCAACATGGGAACCTAAATTCCCCACCCTGTGAAGAAGAAATCATGGTGGAACTGAATTCCTACTTAATGAAGACTATACAGAGTCTACAACTAGATCTACAGAGTTTTAAAGATGATAACATAAATAAAAGGTGATAATAGAAAGAAATAAATGAAGCTCTACTTCGGCACTTGATAGGGGAAAACCCCCATAGGCATTACACCCACTCAACAAACAAATCAAAAGAAAACTGGCATCATAAAATAAGGACCAGTAGTACAAGCAAGTAGGGATGAGAAGAACACACCCCTGACTTCATAGAAGAAGAATATCAAATTTCTTCCAATGATGGTTCACCCTCTCCTTGCAAGTAAAGGAAGAAAATTGATGATAGCCTTCAAGAAGAATTTTGATAGATCAAATCCCCAACTTACAAAGGGGAAATGAATACCAGAGAAAAGGATGAAGAATGGATCTTGGGTATGAATAAATACTTTTGAGTACATATATACTCCAACGAGATGAAAGCCCGGATGGACATTTACAACTTAAATGGAAAGGCATCCAGATGGTGGAGAGACCTGAAACATACTAAGAGGGACGAAGTAAAGGAATCAGATGGAGTACTTTCTATAGGAGAAATAATACATCCTTAGTACCTTAGTTTAACACCTTAGTCAAATTTATTTCATTTTTGTGTTGGGCTATAGGGCAGATTTGGGGTTTATACTTTAACTTCACACCAACAAAAGACCCACAGTGTTGGCCCTTTCGGCAACAACCTGCGAACAGGTTGCAGTCTCACCCGAAACAGCTATGGGGTGCCGCAGAATCAGGTTTCTGCAAGCAGAAGAGGGATATTACTATACCTTTAGCCTTAACAACAAATATTTATACCAAATAGAGCTTCGATATTCACTTAATTAGCTTCACCGTTAGATAAAAGACTTTTCTTGCTTAACCCTTAACTGGGAATTCACAACGAAGTTAATATTTAACAGTTATCTTACTTTATCATTCACCTAATTATCAAAAGCATCAAAAAATAACAGAAACCACACAAAAGAACCACAACACAAGATATAACGTGGTTCACCCCCAGTGTAGGGGCTACGTCCACAAAACTGCGCTTTATTCCACTCTTACAAAACAACAGTTCTGATCTGCGCACTCAGCAGCAAATCTATCCTTCAAGTCTAACTGTGCACTCAGCTGCAGTCCCTTTCTTACAATCTCTAACTGCGCACTCAGCTGCAGTTCCTTTCCTTACGAAAACCCTCTGCGCACATAGCTACAGAGGTCGTCCACGCACACAGTTGGGACTTAACATTCTTACAAAAAACCCTTGCGCACACAGCTGGCACTTAACCTTCTTACAAAAACCCTCTATGCACACAGCTAGAGAGGTCTTCCACGCACACAGCTGGGACTTAACCTTAAACCCTTAACAATAGCTCTTAGCTTTGGATCACATGATCCTCGTTTCATTAGATACCCTTGACATCTTTACATGAGTGCCTATTTATACAAGTGCACTATTACAAAATCATGGGCTTACACCCGAAATTTATGGACAATTACAAAAAAGAGGGCTTTGACTCAACCCCGACACCCCTAAGACTATTTTGAGTCACAACTCTGCTTACAAGATTCCACAAAAACCATGGAGTTACCAAAATTAAGGACCGTTAAGGTGCACGCCCAAACAGGCCCCTAAGACTCACCAGTGTGCCATCCCGAGACACTCTGCTACTTTTCTGGTTGCAGAATCTTGTTGGCGAAGATAGTAAACTGCTTTCGGCTGCTTGCTCCTTCTCTACTAGCTCCTTTTGCACTCTGTCGAGTTCTGTATCCGTCTGCATCTCTGTAACCATCATCTTTAATTTTCCTACCCTCCTGCTCCCTTATATACCTGTCATCATCATCATCCCTTTTGCTACTTCTACCACAGTCGCAGCTTGCTTGATCCTTCATCCTTTCGTCCTTAGCAGACTATCTATGTTCCTTATGCTGCTATCTTCCTTCGCAATATTTATGATGGTCATAAGAATCATTGGGCCTTCTAAATCTATCAGCGACTCCATCCCTCGAACTACCTCCCATTCATGTCCTATCGAACATTTGACCATCCACAACTTTGGGTCCTTAACAGACAGTACCCCTATGATTGCATGCCAATGTACTTTTGCATAGGACAAACAACATGCCTCCATTCTGCTGAGCCAGGAGGATACATCTCGGGATCCTCTAGAGTCTTCTCTGAGGGTTTGTGCCTTTCTTAGTTCCGTTTAGAGTGAACTTCTGCATTAGAATTATTCCTGGTTGAACATGTCTGCATAGGTGGATGCAGCACTAGGGGAGTTTAGATGCAAGTGGATTTCTCATAAGGTTCTGCAAACCCGTCTGCTCAAATTTTCTCAACAGTTCCTGAAGTTTGCAATCAGTTGACATGGACTCAATTGTAAGACTCAAGGAAATGCGTAAGGCGATTTCCGTAGGCCTGGGTGTCTTCTTATAGAATCCATCGACCAAATATGCCATAACTATGCATTGAAGACACCCAATCTGATAGAGATCTTGTCCAAACAGCGCTAGATTTCTCAGGATCTCATTATTACAGGCAGCTAATGCAGTTAACGTTTCGGTGCCGCCAATTCTAATTTTTTCCAACGGTCAGATTTTGAGCTCCGACACACCTGCCCTTCTTCGGCACCACCAGTAACTCTGGCTGCACCATAATAAGGATATTCGACACTTCCTGACACCGGCTTCGATAGGGCTTCGAGCTTCGACCTGTGACAGAATGTCTTCCATAGCCTCAATGATTCCTGCCGCGAGCATCTTATCTAGCTCCATCCTGACTTTTTCTTTGTACTTAGGGTTCAACCTATAAGGGCGTTGTTTCACAGGCTTCAAATCAGGCTTCAAAGGGATTTTTATCACTCCTATATCACCAAGGATACCTTTCATTTTTTAGAACTTCGTCGAAAATAAGTCTTGATACCCATGGAGAAGTTGGGTCACTTTTCTCACCATTTCTTCATCCCAATAATCTCCAATGGTAGCATATTTAGGCATTTCTTCTGACCCAATGTTTACTTGCCTTGTCTTCAAGGGATGAGTCACTTCTGGTGCTTCGACTGCTGGTCCATGTACCTCACAGTTTCCTTCTGACTCAGGAATATTGATGTTGTGTAGGTCATCATCCTCGTCAATTGCGAGGTTATAACATTCTACTGCATTAGCTTCTTGTGCCTTTCAATCAGGTTGGTGCTCTGCTATTTCTTTATCAGCAAACACCTTAGTATGGATCAACCTAATAGCTGCGTCCAAAGCAAGACAAACCTCATTAATAGAAAATGTCAGCACAAAACTATCAACAAGACTATCCCAACTTACAGTACCATGGCGAAGCTCCACCTCTGCATACTAGTTCTTTGCTATAGGTTCCAGAGTGTGCACAAACCTATGTACCCATTCTTCACGAGGTACATGCTTCCATTCTTCATAGCATTGCTCCAAATGTTCCCGAGGGCTAGTCTTACCATTAAATCAGCTTCACACCTCCTGAGGTCAATCCTTGAATCTCAGGCGAAGGGACTTTTGACAAGCTTCCCAACTATGAATGTACTTTTTATGACCATTCCACCATCTAGCAGCTGTGGCTCTAAATACTGAATCTAGAGTCTCCATTTTCTGTGAATCTAGTACCTTCTCTAAAAATTGCAAAATAAAATCTTCGGGGTCTGTCAAGCCATCAAAAATAGGTAAGACTCTTGTCTGTGAGCCAAGCCATTTGAGACACTTGGTAATTCTTGCACATCGATGTCCATGTAGTTCATAAAGTCTATTCTGCCAATTCTCTAAACCTTCATCTGAATCAGTCATGCAAGAACTATCACACTTCCAGTCCATTATACCTTCAGGAGTAGGGTTAACATAGTCTTCTTCTTTAGCTGTGATGTTGTAGATGTGATCCAAAACATCCTGATCTTCATCTTTGACTGGCTCTATGTACCTTTCTCCTTGAGAAGGGTCCAAGGGTACTATGACTCTCAAGCCTTTACCTTCAAAAGTCATATGCCTGCTCTTAAGGTTGATTACTGCAGAATTCTCTATTGCCCATTCAATTCCTAGCAACACTGGATAGGGGTTGCTATCATCAATTATTTCAATGACTTCAAAATATGCTAAGGTACTAACTCCATCAATGTCTACTGGGACACTAGGGAATCTTCCTAGGGGCACAATCTTCTGCTGATTAGATAATCTCAACTATATAGGGGACCATTCAAGGGTAGGTTTTCCCATTTGTTCCCATGTCTGCTTAGTTAAGACATTTACTTCTGATCCCAGGTCTAAAATGATATCGGTCATGTCATACTCTCCTATCTGAGCATGCAATCTCATTTCTCTTCCAGTCCTTCTAACTCTATTAATAGTTTTTTCTTTACCAGAGCTTCACTGAGGCTCGCAAGAAGCAATAACTTTCTGTAACTCATTTAAAGCATTCTGATTTCTTAAGAGCTTCATACAACTCTGTAAAAATGACGACAGTGTACTTACTTTATCCGTCAGAGCTTCTTGAGACTGTAACTATTGTTGATGCTGTTTCGTAGGTGCTACTGATGTGCTCGGATCAACAAAGTCTTTTCTAGCTTCCATAAATGTTTCTTTTTCCCTTCCTAAATCGAAGGTTGAGACTTTCTCTAGGGTCTTATGAACCCAAGCCTTGTCAGGTTGTTTCTCCTTGTTCGACACTTGCATCGTAGCTCCACTCCTTGTAACAACATTAACGGCTGGGACAGGTCTTTGCTCTACAGCAATCATCTAAATATTCTGAGTAGGAGTGCCATTTCTTTCTTGTATTTTAGCTATCAGCTATGGGCATTGCTCAATAACATGATCTACCGCTCTGCAATATCGGCATGTCGTAGTTGGGTTCCGACAGTCTCTAGCTAGATGTCTTGCCTGATTACAGTTATAGCACACAACCTAGCCTCGACCTCTTCCAGGCATACCACCATGACCACGACCTCCAAAATTACCTCAACCTGATGTACTACCACGGTAACCATATCCATCATTGCCTTGTGCATCGTTTTGTACCTTATAAGCATGATAGGTTCGCTCTCTCATAAGGTCAAAGTTGTGACATTCCTCTTCGTTGTGTCCTACTAACTTACAGAACTTGCAATAAGGATTCTTGGGGACTTGAACATATCTCTGCAGCAGATAGCAGTCTTTAGGTCGATGCTGGCCAGTTGTTCTACATATCTCACAATATAGAACATTAGGGTTAAATGGGTTTGGCGCACCAGTATTCATGTAATTTCTTAACGCATGACACTGTTCCTTGTCATGACCTTCTGTCCTACATCATGTACACCAAACCTCTTCACGAATATATTTCCCCTTCTTCATGTCGCAAAGCTCCAAAGCCATTTCTGCCAACTACGCTTGTATTTGGGCTATGCCAGAATTATCTTCGTAAGGAGCTGTTTCAAGCTTCATAGCAATTTTCAAAGCGTCTTGTTGATCAGCAACCTTCTGTTGCATAAGTGGAGACCTGATATGAGGTAATATAGCTGCAATGAACCATTATTTATGCTGTGCTGGCCCAATAGTGAAACTAACTTGATCTAGCAAAACTTTGAACCTCTGATCAAAGTCCCAAACTGATTCACCTCGCCTCTGCTGAATCTCTTTCAGTTTAGTTATACACTGTGATTTTGATTTAGGCTTATTGAACTCTTTGATCATTGTTGCTTTAATATCAGCCAAGACATGGTTCTGAGTACTGGAAAACTTCATAAACCAGGTCAAAGCTCAGTCTCTAAAAGAAGTAACCAGCTGCGCTCTTCTTATATCTTGATCCATAATGTTCTTCGCAGTCCACACAGCTTCACATAAGAACCAAAACTATTCTGGATCCTCTGATCCAGTTCCTTTGAATACTGGGAGCTTAATGTCATCAGTCATATGGGCCATTTTAGATCTAGGGGGGAGGGAGGGGGAGGAGGATAACTTGCTGAGGTAGACTGACCTACGACAGGAATACTTGGGCTAGGCTTACTTTCAGGCTGCAACGAGTTCTGAGGGGTAACAGATCTTCGCGTCGGAGTTATAGGAGGGTTTCTAACAGAAGGGGTTTCTTTAGATTTAGGGTCTTCTGGACTTAATGTTGTATACTTGGTATTCTGGCCTAGGGTATAGGATTCTAGGTTTCTCTTGTATCTTTTACCGCTTCGCAGCAAACCACTTTGCTTGTTGAAGTTACTTTCACTTCCAAACATAGGTTAGTAAAAATAAATCTAGCAATCTGATTCTATAATCAATATGCCTTTTTCAGCCAAAATCATTTTAATTCTCAAACTGAATGAATTCAAGTACTTACCCCTTGGCCCTCTGAAAAACTGTCGCTCAGCTTCGCTGAAGGAAGTTCTCATGTCAATGGCAAAATGCGGCACAAATTCTTCAAGTGTTCGCATTGTCTAGAAATCAACAGCTCGCGATATCGCGTTGTTCACTCTTTTCAATATATTAACTCTTGCTGGGGTCTAGTTAGGAAAATGATATTCTTGGAAGTTCGTCCTTCTCTCTGTCAACCTGGATAACCACTGGTTCAATTCTATGTGGATACTACCAAAGAAAATTTCGTAAATATCAGCAAAAACGTACCTTTGAAAAAATTTGTCTGAGCTACGACAAGGATCCTTATTTTCTTGTTCCACAAATTTCAGATAGGTATCTTCGATCCAATCGTCTATTTCTTTCACTGAGGGCCTCCAAAACATAACCCTCTAGGTACAACATAAATCCCTCTTAAGCAGATATTGTTCAACCGGAAATGGAACCAATTTGTTGGGCTATAGGGCAGACCCGGGGTTTATACTTTAACTTCGCACCAACAAAAGACCCACAGTGTTGACCCTTTCGGCAACAACCTGCGAACAAGTTGCAGTCTCACCCGAAACAGCTATGGGGTGCCACATAATTAGGTTTCTGCAAGCAGAAGAGGGATATTACTATACCTTTAGCCTTAACAACAAATATTTATACCAAATAGAGCTTCGATATTCACTTAATTAGCTTCGCAGTTAGATAAAAGATTTTTCTTGCTTAACCCTTAACTGAGAATTCACAGCGAAGTTAATATTTAACAGTTAGCTTAATTTAGCATTCACCTACTTATCAAAAGCATAAAAACATAACAGAAACCACAAAAAAGAACCACAACACAAGATATAACGTGTTTCACCCCCAGTGTAGGGGCTACATCCACAAACTGCGCTTTATTCCACTCTTACAAAACAACAGTTCCGATCTGCGCACTCAGCAGCAGATCTATCCTTCAAGTCTAACTATGCACTCAGTTGCAGTCCCTTTCTTACAATCTCTAACTGTGCACTCAGCTGCAGTTCCTTTCCTTACGAAAACCCTCTGCGCACATAGCTGCAGAGGTTGTCCACGCACACAGCTGGGACTTAACCTTCTTACAAAAACCCTCTGCAAACACAGCTGCAGATGTCATCCACGCACACAGCTGGGACATAAAACCACTTATACTATGAAACAAGAACTATATACTATGAACGAGAACTCTACCCATAAAAACGATGATTTTTGCAAAAAAAGCACCAAAAACACCCCCCAAATAGAAAAGT
>LPNX010211113.1:0-19217 GCA_001517045.1 Pseudotsuga menziesii
GGGGGGGGGGGGGGGAGATGAGACTGGATCAGAGGACCAACCAGGGGTACAAGAAGAACAATTGAGATAAGATCTACATGAAAACCCTGTGGAAGAACTAAATAATAGGGTAGCTCTGACAGCAGAGGGTGAAACTGGAGCAGCATTAGATGCTGTGAAAATTGAACCTGAAGATGACAGAGACATGGAAACAGAAGAAAATACTCAGTTGGTGACCATTGAATCGTCACCTAAATGGGGAGGAACTTTGATTGAGGAAGAACATCCCAAGGAACAAGAAAATGCTGGAACTAGGAACATTCCTTCTACCTCAGCTGTGAATCCATAAAATCCAGCACCACAAAGAAAAAGGAGGAAATCAAAGGATGAAATTAAGGTATCTCCACTAATAAGAACGAAAAGGACCAGGTTAGTCGTAGCAGCAGAAGCAGCAAGGGAAATATGGGCAACATTAGAAGCACAAATTGAGTTCCCCATTCTTACACCCAGATCAATTGATGCCCCAGAGTAGCTGATTGAAGAAGAACCCAAAATTGAAGGACTTATGTTCGAAAATAGGCTATTAAAAGAGGAAGTCCAAACACTCAGAAAGGAATTGGAAAATTGGAAAGAAGTGTGTAGAAAACAGGGTGAAAGGAAGCTGCACACATTGGTGGAAGCTACAAATCAATTGGAAGGATCAAATCCTACCGAGCCTGGAAATGAGGAAGAAAGAGTGGTCTGTCCCACCTGTGGAGAAATATTTAAAGAATCAGGCCACAAGATTGTAATTCATGCTTTTACAACACAACAGTATGCACCTACAACTAAGAAAGGACAGGGACAACCTGATTTGAGAGAATTTGGGACTCCCAAAGGAAAACTTCAAGAGGAGGAAGTTTTAGAGAAAGAAGATGCTGTCACACAAGAACTAGCATATTTAAATATTCTTTTCGAAATTGCCACTAACTCTGGGACAGAGGAACCAAGGGATGAAGTTTATCCTGATTTTATGGATGAAGAATGCACTATGACCCTGGAATCCTCCCATGACACAGAAATCATAGAAGTGGAACCACAATAGCAAGGCAATGATGGGGTTGAACAAGGTGCTGTCACACAAGAAGCAGCATCCTTGAATGTTCTTGTCCAAGTGGCTGTCCAAGTGGGAGGAGAACCAAGAATTGAAGGCATTCTGGAATTTAATAAAGAATTTTGTACTACGACTCCAGAATTGTCCCAAAACACAGAAATACTAGAAAAGGAGACAGAACAACAGGGAGATGAAGAAGTGAGTTAGGATGTTGTCACACAAGAACCAACATCCTTGAAGGTTGCAGTAGGGACTCTTGAAATGCAACAAGAAAATAACCTTGAAGTGGATGTCATTCCTGATATGGATTGGAGTGAAGATGAACAAGTTTAAACACAACCCTCAGGCGATACTGAAATCCTTGAGGAACAGCTACATACTAAAGAAGACATCCAATCTCAGCAGCATGAGGAAAAAGAAGAATAGGGCTCTGTCACAAAAGAACCAGTAGCCTCATAGCCCCTGGCTGAGATAGTAGCTGATGATCAGGTAGAAAATGAAATTAAAATTTAGGAAAAAATTTCTCCACAAGAACCAACATCCTCACAGTGAGATGCCAAAATTGCCATGAGAGAACCCCAGAAAGAAGACATTGTTACACAAGAACCAGCGTCTCCAAGAGTGGTGGACGTTGTTGCTGAAGAGAGTCCAGAAAAGGTTGTTGTCACACAAGAACCAGCACCCCCAGAAATAGCTTCAAATGTGCAAGATGTCCAATGTGGCACATTAGGTGACAAAGTGTGGATTGATCCCCTTCAAAATTTCATTAACCTAGATTTTGACAAGGAGGAGGATCATGAAGAAGAAGCCTTGAACCCTATAGCAGAAATATCAACTCTGAGAATGGAGGTAATAAAATGCAAGAGCCAGGTGGAGGAATACCAAGAAGGGATAGTTTCCCTTACTGAGCATAAAAATATTATCAGGAGACTGGAGGAGAAATGGGCAGAAGAACGTATGACCCAGAGACTTCGAGAAGAAGAGCTACAGAGCAATTTAAGGGAGCTAAAAAAATTCCAGTCTATGCAGAAGGAAAAAGATCAGATGTATGCTCTTTCTTAAGAACTCCTAGGCACTAGGGTACCTTCTTCTTCTTACCCTGTATTTCTATTTGAACAATTTGTTTAGTTTAAGTTAAGATCAGTGAAAGAAGGGAGGTCATTTGAAATAACAACCTCAGCAAAATTCTTGGAAACGTTTTTAAGAAGCAATTTTGAAGATCAAAATTTGCTGTGTGAATTATATTTGTATGAGATGGCTTTCCCTTTGGACCGCCATTCAAATCCTGTCCCTTTTTCAAGAGATGTTCATTTAAGGGTCTTTGCTTCTTTTGTAAGCAATCATGCTCAGTGGGAAAGGTCTTTTCAAACATTTTCTCACAATGAAGCTCACTCTAATCTGTGGGTTTGAAGTGATCCTCAAAATCCTAGTATTTTTCTTGCTCGACACAGGAGTTTGCTCTCATGCCCCATCTAGACTCGGCACATAATGGAATTGTAGGAAGAAGTTATTTCTACCTATACGAACCATATTTATATACACCAACAAGCAGCGTTGGAAGGAGGTAAGCACAGATGGCAAGTTGCCTCTCCTACACTCAGGAGCAGAGACCCCTATTATTTTAGAAATTTTGAACAGGCACTTTCCAGGGTTGAGGGTTATGTTGAATGAATCAGGGAGTGTGGGGCTAATTGGTTGGGCATAAAATTTAAATTTCCCCTCATTTGGTGGCTAGGAAAACCATACAGGATGGATTTCTCACTAATCAAGGCAAAGGAGCAGCAATGCTGGAGATATTGGATTTCCCACAGAGGGTTCATAGAAAAAGAAGGAACGTCTGAGTTCCCCTACCACTTCTCCTCTCTCCATGAATAGAGCACAGTGCAAGATTCAGATTTGGAATAATGAAGGTTGTTGCATGAGGACATGCAACATGATAGTTGGGGGGAGATGTTGGGCCTAGAAATGGCCTTTTTTGACCATCCTTAATTACCTTTTTTTGTCCTATCCTACCCCATTGAGCATGCCAAATAAATGTTTTACCCTCACTCTACTCTTCAATCCACCAAGGTATGATTGGGTATTGTTTTATTTTATTAATACTATGATTGTGATAATTAAGGCTTCATATCTCTCAATATGCTAACATATGATGGTTTATAAAGGTATTTTGAGATATATAGACTGTAGGAAGATCGGGCTGAACATGCTACGAAAAGGATGGGAATTCATCACTCAAGCTGATCACCATCTATCCTACCATTGCCCAAGAAATGTGGTCCCAGTGTATTATCCTAGGCAAAGCTGTACAAAGATAGTTGTAACAGAATGCGTCAGATTTGGAAGTCAACAGTGCGTTGCTGCTCATGTATAGCTGTGATTTGAAGATATCATTACTCCTGGGTTGATTAACAGTTTCCCTATATTTCTTATCTTTCATCCTACCACGTTTGTAATAGCTGTTGTCATTTAGGGCGCCTAAAGATCAGAGATCTTCATGGTTGCCCCATAATAGGGATAGGATGTTGTGATTTACATTGTATAAATATGGAGAACTATTTTGAACTAGGGGTTGTTGAACATATAATCAATTCATTGTATTAGCTGTAAGGAGGAATTGTGTAATCGATCTGTCTTTTTAATATAAGGAGTTACTGCAGATCTAAGGGTTTTAACGTGTGTTCATCCAGCATCTATGTGTGCAGGCTGGACCCTCCTTCCACAGGGATTGCTGAGTTAAATTAGGCATTTCAATTATTCTGTTGTGTGATGTTATGTTAATTTTAGTTCTTCGTAGGAAGTTGTAACAAATTGTGGATTTACAGTGTGTTGTTGATTGCATCTCTTGGGTACCTATAGTAGCATGGTGTGACAGTTGACTGAGTAGGTAATTATTCCTTATGCAATTTGTGTGGTAACTGTAACAGCTTTGTTCATCCTTAGATATTTTAGTTGTTGTTTCCATGAATCCTTGCAGCTTGTCTCTTATTTTTATGATTGCAGAATTTCATTCCTGTACTTCGAATTCATAGCACAGCTGAAATCATTTTTTTGTATTTTGAATCTCTAGATTAATATTCAATTTATGTCTTTGGATTTCTAGAATAATTAGATTAAGATAGTTGGGTTAATCATTAAGCGGTTTGAAACAGGATTTCCCTTTTTATGCAAATGTAATCTAGATGTGACCTTCATCCTTCCATTCTTAGATCAAGAACAACAGAAGGTAATTGTGACTGTATTCCTTAGAAGGTAACTAGATTAACTAGATTCTTGGGATGAGCATAGCCAAATAGAGAATAGGATTGTTCAATTACAGTAATTTTGTGTTTAAGCATATATTGTGCATGTTATCCTTGAAATACAAGACTTCCCTAGGTTGAAAATAAATATTGCACACTCTGTATGTTAGTTGTAATTCACTTGCATATTGGGTGACCAATAGGAAACACTAGGGGTGCTGCTTAGGTGCGGTGGCATCATGGGTGGTGTCGCATGATGTTATGTTTGGTGGGAAACATAGCCTATGATGCCATATGTGGCATGGGATTCCCCCAGCTCATCCCAGTAAGAGGTTACTGCATGGGGAGCATATGGAATGATGCCGTAGAGGTATCTAGATTGTGCATAAATGAGATCAAACTGTTGGGCCTTCAAGATGGCCTCTTCCTGTGTTTGGGGACGTTCAGAGGTGATGTATTTGGCTATGGGTGGAAGTAATGTTTTTAAGAACCAGTTAAGGAATATCATGTAATCAAGCTTGATATTGCACAAGCTACGATGTCATCGCCACTCATGGATGTGGTCAGTTATGTGGGTCACAGTGTTTTGGTAGAAAGATAGCAATATTTCCACCCCTTCATAATATTTGACGGGGAGTTGGAAATACTGCAGGTACATAAAGTCCAAGGAGTTGAATTCTAGGTACTTGGCTTGTGTTAGCTCAATGTACCACTTGGCTGTAGCACCTGTGAGGGTGTGTTGGAAAAGTCTAAGTCTGATCGAGTCATCTATGATGTTGTTTGATGAGAACCATAGGTGGAACGTCATTATATGGTTTTGGGGGAACTCCCCCGCCTTCCCTTCAAACTTAAGGATGTCTGAAGGGAGCTTGGTTGGCATGGAAGGCCAAAATGCTTGATGACAGATAGGATAATTGGTTAACCTGGCCAATTCAGGAAAGTTGAGGCATGCCATGAAAGGGAGGTTTGATCCAAGGTTAATATGGGAAGGACCTGCAATGGTAGTGGGGTTCACAAGAACATGATGTCCCTGCATGACTGGGGGTACTTTTCGCACAGTTGTGGACGAGCCACTGCCCCCAGGTATGGAAAGTGGCACAATGTGAGTGAAAGGGCCACTGCCCCCAGGTATGATAGGTGGGACAGTGTGAGTGGACAAGTCAGTGCCCCCAATATGACAATTGGGACAGTTTTACTAGTAGGTACAGGTGGAGGAAACTGACTTAGGATGGTCTGCATGGTAATACTAGGACCACCTGCAAGGGTGTTGGTGGTGAATTGAGGCATGGACATGGGTCCACTTCCAATGACCATTCCAGAAAATGGATCCAGGTTTTCACTGGCCATGGGGCTTGATGGTGCAGTGTGTAAGTTTTTCTCATATTGATATGAATCTGAGTCTAAGTTAGAGGTTGTGTGGCCTTCTGACAGTGTAAAGGTTCGTCAAGAATGGTCTCAACGGTGATGGTTTCAAGGCCCGAACTGTGGTGGATCACCTCTTAGGCATGAACTAGAGAATGGGGGGTCAATTATGTCTGGTTGGTAGATCAAATGGTGTAATCTGGTAATGACGTTCTAGACCTTGGTTTCAGTGGATTCCTATTAGCTTTCAGGTGGTCACTCAGCCACCAATATTTCTAGGAGACAACAATTGTATTTTTCCTCACAGGATATCTAGTCAATTGGAGGGGGTCATCGCTCGTTTCGCTTGGAAATTTCTTTCAGCAGCCAGCTACTTTGGGGTTCCTGTGGTACTCCTCACAATGAGTTTCATGGCTAAGCCCAAGTACTTCCCACGGTTAAGGCAGTTAGGGACTTATGTCCTCAAATACTGCAAAGATTTTTGAATTAATGTAGATTGATAGATTTTAATGGGTTTGCTCAATGTCATGAACCGAGTTTGGTTGGCTTAATTCGTGTGGTTGTGTGCATGTTTAGTGTATTAAAGATTTGTTCATTTTTTAAATTATTTTCTGTTATTATTTTTCTGACTGCAATTATGGATTATGGATACTTTACAGACATTTCTAGTTTGTTGCAGATATTTCATAATGGGAAACCTGTTATGAAAAACTAGTGAACTTTTGAAATAGAAAAATTTAAACATGCAAGTAATGAACCTGAACTATTGCAGACCTACTAGGTGAATACCTTAAGCTTGTATTCCTCTTTGACCAAGAAAGAGTGTTGGGATCTCAACACAGTGGGACTAAGAAAACCCATAGATCCTCAGGTCACTCTTCAAGTGCAAGGTCGGTCAACAAGGAGGATGTGAACACCATGAGGCCCCCTGGGCCTACCACCCCCTCTACCTTCCAAGTCACCCATTTTTAGTGGTCTTAAGAAATAACAAGTATAAGTGCCTACTACTATATGAGCTTGACCCTTCGTCTTATCCAAGAATACCTTGGAGGGTGATGACTGAGTAGAGGAGGAAGGGTTTCGGCAATAAGTTAATTTACAATTATTTAAGTGAAAAAATTGAAAAATTAAGTTACAGTATTTGAGCTAAGTCCTAAACCAAATTCATATGTATTAAGAGCTAACCAAATCTATCATTAAATTACAAAAATTGTTTGCAGAAAGAGACAGGCTACTGGACAGTTGTGGTAGGGCCACACTGGTAGTCCAAACAACAAAAAACCAAACCTTGAGAGATAGGTCGCTCTTTTTTTCCAAAACTAGGAGAGGGGGTTGCCCAAAAACCAAAAACAGGAGCGACAAGGGTCCTGAGAGTCAAGTCACCCTTTTTGGCCCAGAATGTGCAACTGGTTCACTCTTTTAGGGGCTAAATGGGTGACTGGGTCGCCCTTTTAAGCCCGATATGAGCGATCTAGCCTGGAAATTGAACAAAATTAAGAACAGTGCTGGGAACGACTGATAGTAATTAGTACTATGGCTGATCGGGCTCCATTCGGCCTCGAGAGGGCTCAAACATCATTCTAAATGATAAAAACAAAGATCTAAACTATAAATGAATAGAAATTTAAACGAAGTTAACAAAATTCTGAAAATAAAATATAAACACTTAGGGATTCTTCGGGATCGACCTAGTATGGTTGTCAATTTGTAGTAGGGATTTGGACCTTGCTACGTACAGAAATTGAATACCTTCCATCTAAAGGACAGAAGGATAGGGTTCCTTTGGTGAAGTAAAAACCTACAGGAAAAAGGGTTAGTGAACCATACAAAATCCTGCAATAAACCTGTTACAGAATTGAACAAATAACAACCCTGCAATGAAAATGTTAGCAAAAAAAAATCTATAGGAAACTAGATTAAACAATAAGAAATCATTGACACCATTATACCTATTCTCTTGAAGATGATCCACCATGCCCTAGCGCAAGGTGCTACCTCTCAATGGAATGAGGATTGGCTAATGGAGCAAATGGAGCAAGTGGAGTAGGGAGGGTGAATGGCTTGAGAGGGATGGATCTCAAGGCACTCACATGGGAAGAGTAACGAAGGAAAATGGGGAGTGCTTTAATAGTGACCCCCACTGTTGTATTTATAGTCTTTTTATGAGTTTTTAGGGTTTCAGGCCCTTGGTCAAGGCTTTAGCCCCTTTTTTGGACTTTAGGCCCTCATTGGCCATTCTTTAGCTCCTTTAGGTTTTTTAAGATCCTTTTAGGGTTTTTAGCCCCTTTTTGGAGGTTTTAGCCCCTTCGAGAGCTATTTAGGCTCTTTTATTGGTTTTTAAGCCATTTTTGGTGTTTTTGAGTGTTTACAAGGGTGTGGGGGTCAATGAGGGTAGTGAAATAGATGTGTTTGTGTGGTGTAGGTCATGTAGAGATAATCGGATAATTTGTTGGGTTAACAATACGATTCATAACATCTCATTGATTATTGTCCCTTGGGGTATGGTAACCAGGCTTAAAATTATTGATAACACTCTTGGGGCCAAAATTGTGAGATTCATTTACCAATGTTTTTAGTTTCTTCTTGATATGACACCACAGGATCGTGGAAGAGTTAGCCAGATGCATTCTTTTGTTCCTCATTCACATGCCTTTTGGATTCGTTTTATGTTGAAGACTTTTGTATTTTTTGATTCTTCCTGGTTTGCTTCGTTTGAGATTTGATTTAGGTTCTTCCATCCATAGTGTCCTTTTGTGTGAGTGATGACCTACTTCAGCTCACAGATGGAGAAGAAACTTTTGGGAAGTCCAATTGTTTTTCTTATTTATTTTTTCTAGCATAACCTTTTATATATATTTCCTGTTATGGAATTTGGACATTTTATATTAACGCTTTTGACTTTCATTTTGGGGCATGGGATCATTTTGAATACCATATGTCTATATGTTCTACTTCATTTCCGTGGGTCTTTTGCAGCAAGCTTCCTAGGACAGATATTAATGTGAAAGTGGATGGAGCCCCAATATAATATTCCACACTTCATCTACCTTAGTTATTTTACAGGTTTTAAATAAGACTTCAATGTGTTCTTAAAATAACTTCCCTTCACTAGTATATCAAATTAAAGAATCTTGTTTTGATCAAAATTTTGCATAGATAACTTACAATGAGCAGTTCTTGGATTAAAACATTTAGTAGTTTGTCCAGATTCTAATGTGTCCAAGAACCAAAAGACTGAGCTGCCTTATTCTAAAATAAAAAACTAAACTAAATAAAATTAATGAAATAAATAAAATGCTGAAAAAGAATGACAAAGAAAAAGCAAGTCGACAAAAGAAAGTAAACACTACTAAAAGAAATCAAAAACAAAAAGAAAACGTTTATTTATGTACGAAATCTCCCATGGTACTAAGTGAAATACGGTGTGAGAACCAGACCATTAACCAATAGATTCTCTTCACACCCCTGCAAATCCTGTAACTTATAAGTCGAGGGGCCTAACTTCTCAGCAATCTGAAATGGGCCAACCCATAGGTGTTGAAACTTTGTATGCTTTCCATTTTCATCATGCAGGTGATCCCAATTAAGAACCAAGTCTCCAACTTCAAAACTTCCCTTCCCAGATTTATGTTTATCAAACCAACTTTTTGTCAATTTCCTATTAATTCTTGCACATGATCTAGGAACAAGGAATCAAAATCATTAAAGAATAATTGACAAATACTCATGAATTGGAAAATAACTGGATCCAGAATGGTTTCCTCTCTGTATATTTAATAAACAATAAAGGGTTACAATACCCATGCTGAGCAATGGCTTAACTCCATGAAGAATTTGAATATCTAAGGAGACAATTCTAATTCAGTGAGTGATTCTAGCTTAACTGACTCTCAACCATGCAATCTCACTCAGTTAACCACTTGACCAAAACCCTAATTGACTCACCAAACCCTAACTGAAGTCAGAGTGCAATAAATGACTGAATCTCAACTGAAGGAGATCAAACACATGTCATAGAAATCCAATCATCAAGTGCTAGTGCTCCATGACTCCAATGAACCCTGATGAAGTTAACTGAAGTTGAAATGACCATCAGAAGTTGGTGGAGGCACCTTGTTGACTCCAGTTCATTAAATAATAATAAATAATCATTAAATAATATATTTAATGAATGGAAGCACCTTAACTGACTGTAACTGACTGGTTGAACTGATTGTAACCACCAATTAGCAATTAGGTGCATTAATATCACTCAAATCACCCCTGGAGTGCTCTAGTTAGCCTCCTTGAATGTAGGAGAAGGCTAAGTTAGCCTCCTTGAATGTAGGTAGGCGTGGGTGTGACTGGATGATGGAAATTAATGCTCCACTGATGTCAATTATACTTAGGATAGTGGTTTAACTAGGCCATTTTGACCGAAAGAGTGTGTATGATGGTAAATGTCTCCAACACCCCACCTTAAGCTATACTCAGGAAGAGTTAGAAAACATAGATGCATGAAAATTCTAGGGCCCTAGCAACAAAGGCCATAGGTCACGATGTACAATAAAGTAATTGCTTAATATAAGCAAGGAAACGGCGAAAACCTCATGGGAAAAATACCCCCCCTCAAACTAAGCAGTAAATCAAGAATTGGTTCTTCTATGCAGCAGCATCCTGAGACTGTGCATGTGAACCTGTGAATCCAAAATAAATGAATATGTCTGGAGGAATCTTCCACTTTGGAAGAAAAACAATGCACTCAACTGAATCAGAAATATAAACAGCTGCACGGTGAAAACTGGACCCATGTAGAGCAACTGAAATCATCTGAAGAGAGAGCAAAGGTTCTTGAGGATTCGAACCATGTGTGCAACACTCAAGAAAATGATATGTTGTAGCCTTGAACAGAAAACCATGAGTGGTAAAATCAGCCCCAATTTTTAGGAGCAAGTGTCCAAGCGGATGCAAAATGTCTTCCTCTTTACTAGTTCTATGAGGAGATGAGCTTGTGACCAAAGGTAGAGAACCCCTGGGACTCTGGAGAGTGAATGCTTGAGATCCATAATATGATATAAATTCTGAAATAGCTAATGATTCACAAAATAAAATATCAGCAACCTCATAAGAGGAAACTAACACCAAATCCCCATCAGCAAATTTGAAGAAGAATTGTGGTACTTGATTTTTCACACCGGAATTGGTGAGAGCAGCTACAAGCATGACTGAAAGCTCTTGAATTTAAAAATATGAACAAAATAATATCAGATCAGAATGTAAATCAGATCTAAATAAGTTCACAACATATCCAAAACTGTGAAATGAAATCAAATCCCCAGCAACAGTTTTGTAGGAGACTTGCGGTACTTGTTTCTTCACACCGTTGATGAGAACAGCTACAAGCAGTACTGAAGGTTTATGAACCTGAAATTTTGAACCAAGAAATATCAGATCAGATCCAAATAAGATCATATCATATCCAATAAGGTTCATATTAGATCCAAAATTATGGTCAACCGATACGGTAGATGCACAGTTGTCTTTTTCTTCAAAATTCTGAATTTTGGTGCATGCAATCCTGCAGGAATTTGTTGGAAGATATAGATCATGGGGAGTGAATGTGTCACTCTTATAATCTGATATTTCTTCCAAAATATCCAATTTTTTACATATTTGCACACCAGCAGCAACATTAGAGGAAGAAAATTCAAATTTCTCCTCACTTTCGAAAGCAATTACTGGTAAATTTTGCATAGAATTCAAAGGAAAATCACCGGTGAATGTTTGCATGGAAGTGTAGTAGTATTTTTCTTCAATATCAAAGATTCGAATGTATTCTTCTGTTTCAGAAATATGAGAAGATGATATATCAGAGATCTCATGAACTTCCGGAGCATCAGGAGAAGGAGTCACTTCATGGAGACTTTCTTCAATTCGAATTGAATGTGTAGAAGATTCTGCTTCATCTTCATCTTGAACAACTTCATCAGAGAGAGTAGAGGCTGATACTTTTGAGTAAAGAAATCTTGTGGTGCTGGCTGTGATCTCCAAAGTACTATTATAATCCTCATTGTGCTTGCCAAAGGTTCTGTCCAATTTTGTCCAGAGATCCTTTGGGTATTCAATAGAACCAAGATTAAGGTAGTACAAGCTATCATCAAGGGCTAGACATATTGTTCCAACAGCTCTATCATTGTCATTTAGCCAGTCATTCTCACTCTCATAAGAATCTCTTCCAAGTCCAATAGACACCTCATAAAGACCTTGTCTCTTCAGAGATGCAATCATCTTCAACTTCCATTCTGAATAGCTTGTGAATGGGGTGAGAAGAGGGATTGATGAGTCCATTTGAATTTGTACCTGTTAAGACTTGCAAATCAAAACAAAAGGGGCACCATAAGGTCGAACAGCATGCACATTCTAGGCTTTCATCACACCCAACATAGTCAATCAAGCAAGCTTGATCAACAAGTTCTTTACTTGGGATATTGAGTGGTAAGCCTTGGCTTCTGGTGCAGTGCCATATTTTTGAGCTATTGCTCACTTCTCATGGAGAAATCTGTCAAAAATATTGTTTTTGAGAGATTTTTATTCATCCCTCCGTAAGCTCTGACACCATATTAATTCTTGCACATGATCTAGGAACAAGGAATCAAAATCATCAAAGAATAATTGACAAATACTCATGAATTGGAAAATAACTGGATCCAGAATGGTTTCCTCTCTGTATATTTAACAAACAATAAAGGGTTACAATACCAATGTTGAGCAATGGCTTAACTCCATGAAGAATTTGAATACCTAAGGAGACAATTCGATTTCAGTGAGTGAGTCTAGCTTAATTGACTCTCAACCATGCAATCTCACTCAGTTAACCACTTGACCAAAACCCTAATTGACTCACCAAACCCTAACTGAAGTCAGAGTGCAATAAATGACTGAATCTCAACTAAAGGAGATCAAACACATGTCATAGCAATCCAATCATCAAGTGCTAGTGCTCCATGACTCCAATGAACCCTGATGAAGTTAACTGAAGCTGAACTGACCATCAGAAGTTGGTGGAGGCATCTTGTTGACTCCAGTTCATTAAATAATAATAAATAATCATTAAATAATCATTAAATAATATATTTAATGAATGGAGACACCTTAACTGATTGTAACTGACTAGTTTAACTGATTGTAACCACCAGTTAGCAATTAGGTGCATTAATATCACTCAGATCACCCCTGGAGTGCTCCAGTTAGCCTCCTTTACTGTAGGAGAAGGCTAAGTTAGCCTCCTTGACTGTAGGTAGGCGTGGGTGTGACTGGATGATGGCAATTAATGCTCCACTGCTGTCAATTATACTTAGGATAGTGGTTTAACTAGGCCAATTTGACCGAAAGAGTGTGTATGATGGTAAATGTCTCCAACATTTCCTACTGGTGCTTAAATATCTATTTGGAATTGAGCCTAGACTCTTCAAGTTTTAGCAAGGTATTAATGCGAGCTTGTAAAAAATCATTACCAAAACCTCATGAAGCTTGGGCCAACTAAGAAGATGGGAGTAAAATATTTGGGAGTAGAATATCCTCTTTCCCATAGACCAGAGTATAAAAGGAAAATACGCACGAATTCTTGGGGGTGTCCATGTCTTCCCATAGTGCGTTGGGAAGAGCTATATGCCAACTTATTTGATTTTATAGAACAATATTTTTTAAGATTCGGATGAGGTTTTTATTAGTTGATTCAGATAACCTATTACCTTGTGGATAATAATTCATAGAATAATGCAACTTAATTCCTTTTCCACTAGAAAATTTAGTCAGGTTAATTGATGAAAAATAAGACGCATTATCAAAGACAAGTGAAATTAGAACCCCAAACCTGGTCATGATATATTCTTGCAAGAAATCGATGACCATGTCGATGTTCACTTTGCGTAATGGAATTGATTCTACCCATATTGTGAAGTAATCAGTAGCCGTGAGGATATATTTTTGTTGTAATCAAGACTTTGGATTGATTTCTTTTATGATGTCAATACCCCATTGCTTGAATGGCTTTGAAATAATAACCGGTTGCAATGTTCCATCTAATTTCGCTAGTATTCCATCACTTCTTTGACATATGTCACACTTCCTTACATAGGCACGAGCATCTTTGAACAATGTTGGCCAGTAATATCCATCTCTTAGAATCTTGTGGGCAGTAGTGTCTCTTGAGAAATGTCCTCCAGTGGGACCATGATGTAATTCATTAACAACTTTAGAGGAATCCTCTTGTTCTAGGCATCTCAAAAATATCCCATCATAGTTCTTCCTAAAAATAACTGCATCAATTATTTGGTAAGAGGATGACTTTAAACAAAGCACTCTTATTTTCTTAGAATTCCAATGTTCTAGTAAATATCCTTGTTGGAGGTAATGTATCAGATCTCTATACCAATATTTAGGAGATATAAATATAGTACATACATCAATCATATGCAATTCTACTTCATTTTCCCAATCATCCTGTTCATTGTTTTGACTTTCAGCCATTAACTTGCAAAGCCCTTGTCCTTTGATAATGGTGGTTGGTTTGAATTCCAAGTCATAATCATGTAACACTGGTACCCAATTCCATCTTCTTTCACTCAATTCCTTTTGTATAGAAAGGGTTCAGACAACTGGGTGAGGGACAATGACCTTGGTTCTATTTTTAGAATGTAAGGTCTGAATTGTTTCACTTCTTTAAATACTGCATATGTATGTTTGTTAATAGCAGGGTAGTTCAATTCAACACCTTGTATCCTAGTGCTCATAAATGATACGGGGTAATCATCTCCCATTTCTTCTTTCCATGTGAGCATTGCTACAAGTGAGTTATTAGAGTAAAAAGTGTAAAGAATAAAATCCTTTTAAAAATCAGGACTTTTGAGAGAAGCTGTGTGAGCTATTGCTGCTTTGATGTTATTAAAGGAACCCTTCTCTGTATCGGTCCATTTAAATTGTACACTCTTCTTTACCATTTGTTGCAAAGGTTTTACTATCTGTGCAAAATCAGGAATAAACCTTCAAACACAATTTATAGTACCCATGAATTATTGCATACATTTTTTATTCTAAGGTAAGGGAATATGAGATCTGTCTTCTCTTCACTCCAGGTCTATGGAGATTCCTATTTTATCATAATGTGGCCCAACAATTTTCCCTCTAATACTGTGAATATGCATTTCTTAGGATTTAAAGATATGCCGTATTTTCGACAGCAATCAAAAATTTGTTTCAAATGAAATGCATGATCTTCTCTCTTCTTAGAAAAAAATGTTACATCATCTAGTTAAAATACCACACTGTGGTAAATTAAACCCTAAAAATCTATATCCATTACCCTTTGAAAAGTGGCTCTAACATTGATGATACCGAAAGGCATTCTTCTATAAGAAAAGTCCTCCGCTTTGTTTGAAATGTCATTTTCATCCTGTCTTGCTCTGCTACTAATTCTTGGTTGTAGCTTGAAAACCCATCCAATAGGGAGAACCATTCAAAACCTGAGACGATTTGTAGGATTTGTTCCATTGGTGGAACTGAGTAATTATATTTATCTCAAGCTTGGTTCAGATTTCTAAAGTCTACACATAATCTTATTTCACCATATTTCTTCCTTATTGGCACCAGATTTTCCACCCACTCTGAATGTCTAACTCTGAAAATGCTCTTTGCAACAAGTAACATCTTTACTTCATTTTGGATCAGAGGTTCCATCTTGGGATGCAAATTTCTTAGTGGATGTTGGAATGGTTTCACACCTACTTTGATAGGAATGATATGTTGGATGATGCAGTTATCATAAGTCTTCAAGTATTCATATTTCCAAAAACAAAATCCTTATATTGTCGAACTAAATTGATAAATATGCTTCTTTCCCTTGGTGAACAATGTTTTCCCAAGTTCACATAATTGGGTTCAGCCTCTGTCCCAAGATTAATTAGTTCATACTGCATAGATGAACTATTTGTTTTGACATTTGCAGGTTTTCTAAACTTGTTGTTTAGATAAAGCATCCCTTCCAATGTTCTCATGCCTTTAGTCATGAAGTCTCCACTTTGAAGATTAGCTTGGTGCTCTTCATCATCAATTACTGAATCCTTGAAAGTTTCATAACTCGTTTGAAAAACTATGATTTGATGATGATCATCAAATAATCTCAAGTTTGTAATATTGTATGGTATTGATGGCTTGAAAATCAATTCAATAGATAATTTGTTATTAGTGTGTACTAACCTTGTAGTAGAAGTAGCTAACAAATCAGCTATTTCATTTTGCAATCTAGGAATTGAATTGATATTGAAAGCATTGAAATTTGTTATAATATCCCAAAATTCAGTTTGGTAACCTTTTAAGTGCGGTGACAAATAATGAATTGTGTTTCTAAACTATCTGGCACTTATCTCATAATCACCAAATACTTTTAATTATTTTACTTTAAGTTCAATGCCTTTTTCAAGCCCTAGACTAGAGCTTCAAACTTATTTGTGTTATTTGTGCAAACTCTAGTCGACAGGAGAGGAATTGTTTTTTCTTATTAGGATCAATCAGGAAACACCCTTCTCCTAATCCCTCTTGAGTTTTGGAACCATCAAAATACAACAACAAAAATCTATCTTCTAAATCTATAGGATTAGTGTTACTTTCTAAGTTAGAAACTAAATTAACTATATTACAATGAATATCATCAGTCCGTGAAAAATGAAGGAGTTCAGACTGTGTGTCTAAATCATTACCGGCTTCTTCATCTCGATAATTTCCAAGTTCAATTTCTATAAAATAATTTCCTAAGACCAATTGTGAGAAATTTACAGCTTCATTTTTACCTTCTAATTTAGTCACATTGTATTTCATGTGTGGTTCCCTCATCACCTTGATCTGATTTTGGTTGTTCTTATAGGGAATCAAAAAGTGCGACCAATCAGTTGTAAATTACCCATTCATTTTTGCAGACAAGTCCCTGCTCAATATCAAACCATATTCCTCTAGTATATCTACCACCATGATGTCTATAAACTGACAGACCCTTTCATCTGCAGATAACCAAATCAATACATTTTTCATTTCTCCTATTACCTTGACTGCACATTTGTCTAGCTAAATGATCTTACAAGAGGATGGTGTGGGTTGACCATTTATATTTTTACACACAGATATTGGCATGATATTAGATTAATCTCCCAAATCCACCAAACAATTACGCACATTATGGTTGAAAATCTCAAAAGATAGTAAAAAAGGCAAAGTTTGAGATTTATAATTCCCTCCAATTCTAGCTTCATCGATTTCTTTATCTGATTGAATGTCATCCTAGGATATACTGGGTTTTGGATCAAAAGATTCCAGGATCTTCTTTCTTTGTTGAGGTAAGTTTTTCAAATAAAGAAATATTCACTTTTTTTTCTTGATGTCTTCTACTATGCCATACCCCATGTTGTATTCTACTCTACCTTTCTTATTGCTTTTTTTTTTACTCTCCACAACCTTCACAAGATTACTAAACACTGTAACTTTATCTTTTGTAGTGACCATATTAGACTTAGGTGGTGTTTGGGTATTACTACTAAGCTTCTTTATACTTTCTTGTATCTTCATAATCCTAGGAAGTAATAGGATTTCAGCCATTATTGGTCATTTGCTTCTGGTTGTAACATTAACTGTTGAAAGTTGGATTTACTCGGTATGTTCCTCTTCATCTAACCCCAATGTAGGTGCACTGTCCCATAAGACCATCGTTGTTTCATGTGATTCTTCTGGTTCATTTGTTTTTTCTTTCTCCACCTTAGGCTTTGTTATTTGAGCATCTAATATCTAATTCATAACTAGAGTCATTGAGTTGATCCATTGTGGGAAACTCTTTTCAAAATGAGGTTCTTGATGAAAAGTGTAGAAATGATCCCTTCCTACCTCATTAAAATTTAAAACAAAAGAACTATACACAAGTGGTTGAGATGTTCCACCTTCCTCTCTTTTCTTGAAGTAAGGTTTGAACCGTTTCTTGGATGAATTGGCTTCTTAATCCTTTTCTAGATCGACAATCTTGTTTGATAATTTTTGTACCATTTTAACCATGTTTTCCAATTCACTTGAATGTTCCTCTTTATGTCTAGTTAACAACAAGGGTTTTTTACTGCTAAAAGTCCTTACCTTAGGTTATGCAGTGTGTTTGTTTATGCTTTCAAGTTCAGCTTCTACTTTATTTTCTTCTTCATAAGTTTCCACTAACGAAGGATTTACTGACCTCTTGACAAACATTGCTATGTTGGGACAAAGTGTTGAAGTGCAGTATTCTATTCAAGATTCTTCAATAGGTTTTATCATGGCACTGAAATTATTTAAATGGGAAATAAACCTCTTATTAAAATATTTCACTTTTTCTTTCTTGTCCATTCTCATAGCTAACAATCCTTTCATGAGAGTGGAAGTGGTTCGTTGACTACCAAAATTTCCCTTAAACACCCTTACAAAAGTATCCCATTCTGCTATTGAATTTGCTTGTAACCAAAATACCAAGAAGAGGCCTTTGATTCAAACATATGTGGAAAGAGTCTGCATACCACATCTTCATGCTCCACGGATAAAAGTTCTAAAGGAAAATAAAAACTTTGCAGGTGGTCATCAACTAAAATGCCTTTTCTCGAATCCAAATTAGTTAATGCTTTTTCATCATTCTGAGGTAAAGCATGTAAAGGATCAACTAGGTTGAGTGGTGTTCTAGCTCTCCAAGTCGATGGTGGATTATGATTTACACGTTGATTAGCATTTGGGGGTACATTTCTAGCCATGATTCTATGAGGAGTCTATGGTGGAGATTGACATTAGAGGAAATTTGAGGTCTAAAATGGGTCTCCTAAGGAAAATAATAAAATAATAGTTAAAATAATAAAATAATAGTTATTAATTTTGGAGGAAGAATTAAAAAACTACTTTTGTGTTCATATTTTTGACATATCTCCTTGTAATTTTACTCAAATTCTGAGCAAGAGAGATCATTGGATGTGGAATTTAATTCCACATCCAACAAGTACCCACACTACATATTTTTTACAGACACCACTACCCCAAAAACAAGAAATACCTGAAAAACATTATGATGATAATTTTGGAGGAAGAATGAAAAAAACTACTTTTTGTGTTCATATTTTCAACATATCTCCTTGTGTTTTTACTCAAATTATAAGAAAGAGAGATAATTGGATGCAGAATTTAATTCCGCATCCAACGAGTACCCACACTGCATACTTTTGGTTGACACTGCTACCCAAAAAATAAGAAATACCTGAAAAAATGTGATGATGACATCATCATCACGTTTTTCAGGTGTTTGTGTCAGAAACTGTTTCTAAGGCTAGGGAAACATGCCAACACAATCTCAAGAGTAAATTCAATTCAAACTAGGGTTTAGGGTTTTTTTTTTAAATGTTTTGGTCATAAACATCAAGATCATATAGGGAATACATTCATCAGATAAGCAACAACTGAATCAAACACAATCACTGATAAAGATGCATATATATCATAAAAGTCTAACAAAAAGCCTGTAT
>LPNX010211183.1:0-48273 GCA_001517045.1 Pseudotsuga menziesii
CCCCCCCCCCCCCCCCCCCGAAAACCAAAGATATGGTGTGTCCTCAAGCCATGAGAGAGAATATTTGATTGTTCTAGATAAAATAAAAATTTCTATCATGTTGTTTATTATTTTGTAAGAAAAAGAAAAAGTAACTAGTAAATGGAAATGATGCAGATATGTATATTCATGAAAAATATAACAGTGCCTCGAAACACCACTTGAATGTTTTAAAAAAAACTATAACTGAACGAAATGCTATAGGAAAAGCTAGTCATCCATGCCTTATTTAAATGTCTTGTCATCACAAAATATTTTAAGTTTACTTGGAAATATGTGAGATTTACAGCTATGGGTCCCATTTCTAAGATAATTATATCCTAGATATTGATTGAATTAGATGTCTAGATCCAAGCCCTACTTACATCCATTCTCTAATGAAATCATAAACAATTCACCTACAAATGTATTTATATATATTCTATTTTTAAAATATATTATCAATTTTCCGAACCATGTGCATGGTGGTGCATTAACCCGATCTCTTTTACCCGATATTTCCCCGCTACCAGCAGGCCTGTTCGGTACCCCAACGGGTTTATTTTGGTACCATGCAAGCATAATCCCGCTGCCAGCGAGCCTGTTCAGTACCCCGACGGGTTTACTTTCATTTATCGAGCTTCCTTGTTTTAAGGTTTTACTTAGCATTGACCCGCTACCAGCTGGCATGTTCAGTACCCTGGCAGGTTTGCCTTGTATAATGATATTAAATATATGGAAGCCGATTGGTACTAGAGTGTGTTATGTCCTTCTAAACACATAATTCAATTTTGTAAAATAAACTTATAAGTAATTTCATAATGGCCTTAACCATAGATCATGTTTGTTATCTCCCAAAATAAATTTATTTTGATATGATGAAGAATTTGAGTCATGTTATGAAATATTTAAAGATGAATAACAAAGTGAGGGTCTCTGGTTTTGCAATATTTGAGAAAATTGGAAGTTTTAGCTTTTGGTGGCTTAGGGGGGGTTTTTAACAGCTCATTATCCATCGAAAAGCTTTGTTTTGGAAGCTAACAATTTAAACACAGGATCAGGGTTACCCACCGAAAGCAAGTGAAAGGCGTTGGGGAAAAAATGTTTTCGGTGGATTAGATGAAAGATTTGATGGTTCATTAGCCACTAAAAGGCCTATGTTTCGGCAATTAAAAGGAGATATTTAGAAAGACCACAATCTGTCGAAAGACAAGTTTTACAGCGCCATTTGGAAATCGGTTTCGATGGCTTAGGTGAATAGGTTAGCATTTCATTAGCCACCGAAAGCCTTTTTTTTGGAGGCTAGAAGACAATTTCCTGGGGGCCCTTAACCACCGAAAAGGTTAAAAGAAGAAACGGTTAAAAACCTACCAAATCAAGGCTCGTCAGCACAACAACGATCATCAAAAGGCGTGATAAACCACCGAAAAAATAGGAGGCTACATCAAGGTGAAAGTAAATGATTGAGGAGGTTGTTGTTGAGCTAATGACGACCGATGTGATTGGAAACCCTACTCTTCCCTCCATCTGTCCAAAGAACTGCAGAAGATCTCCACTAGGTGTCTAGGTTGATTTAAACATGATTGTTGGGTAAGGGGTCTCGAAAATATCGACGAAAGTTGTCGCCCTCTCACCTAAGCATCACTCATGCAGTTAAAAGCCTTCATAATCAGTGCCTAATCCTCCAGTACACTCCACCTTCTATTATACGAATCCTCACCACTAGAAACCATCTTTGAGAGTCAGCATGCTAAAACCACTCTTCCAAAGAACTTGAATTGATTTTTTCAGGTACCCAAGAGTACATTCAGCAAATGAAGAAGGGAGGGCCTAGTCTCAAGCAAGAGTTGGGAGACATTAGCTACCTGGAGGCACATCCAAAAGTCTGCTCATTCTTCAAGGATATTGGCTGCTATAAGTTATGTGAGAAAATTCAAGTTTCCAACCAGCAGGTGGCTGAGGTATTTTCTCTCTCTTTCGATGGCTCCAAGGAAATTATAGGTAAGGAATAATTTATGATATATGAAACCCTAATTGCAAAAGTGACTGAATTCCTTAGCATTGGGGAGAAGTGGTTTAAAACCACCATTACAAAGGATGTAGAGTTCATATCTTATCTGAAGCCTAAACATATAGGGGTCGTGTGGAACAAAACTGTCCCATCCTCTTGGCTAGAAGAGAGGTGGAAGCAATTACTGAAGGCCATTGTGGTATACATAACATGTGAAGGGAGATACAAAAAGGCCATGATTTACCATTTCAAATTGATGAACCACTTCACAGGAAAAATACCACTGAATTTACCTTTCTACTTGCATAGGATCCTGGTAAAAATGGCACAGTAGGTGAAGGCTCAGCCAACCAAGATTGCTGGAAGATTGTCTCATCATGGTCTTATCCAACTCCTGATCGAAGAATTGATGAAGAGTAGAAATTTGGCATGGGAATATTTCTTGTTTTGGAATGGCTTTGAAATAGGCCTACATCCAGAAGAAAAGGGGAAGTCTCCTTCAAAAAAGTCTAGCACACCAAGGAGTGGGAAAAAGAAGAGAAGGGTTATATCCCCAACAACAGTAGAACAACGTCCTTCCTCTTCTAAAGCCAAGTAGGTCAAAAGAATCCTATATTTTAGTGAAAAGGGTCAAGAAGTCACAACACATAGTGGGAACATTTTGAACCTTCCCTACTCAGATTCAGAAGAGGAAAGAAACGAAGGTGTTGACCTAGCAGTGCAAGTTGTAGTAGATATTGAAGAACTCCCATCACCTACACCAAAAGAGAAAGATGAACCAACAGAGAAGGATTCCTCTAGAAATCCCAAGACACAAAGGATAAATCAGTTCAATGAGACAAGTGTATGAAATGGAAATTTTAGAAAGAGAGATAAAGAAAAACAATGCTACATTGACCACGAGGAATAAGCTGCTGCACAACTCTTACCAAGAGATGAGAGAAAGGTATATCTTTATAAAAAGAATAAACAAAAGATTGTTGAAGGACAAAAAAAGGTTGTATAGAATGATTAGGCTTCAAAGGCTACAGATTAAGGATGCCAAACCAAATCCTAGCACTCACCTCACATTGGAAGCCTTACCTGAAGCTCTAGTAATCATTTGGCCTCTAGAATCAAGCCAGATTGCTGCTAACCTTTCTAACATAGAGCCTGATAAATAAAAAGATAAGCAAACAAACCTGAAAGAATAATTTTGGAGGTGGCTTAAGCATTTTTGAAGAAGAGGGATTTCAGTGTCTTAGGTAGGCGTTGAGGCAGTTCATTAGCCACTAAAAGCAGCGCTTTCAGAAGCTAATAGTTCAGATATTTTGGCCTCTTAATGACCAAAAGCAGAAAGAGGCACAAGACTGAATTTTGGCATGAAGGACTAGTTTCGGGAAAACATGAATTGCTCAGGGATGAAGTATATGGATGAAGGGAACTGAAGAAAACATCAGGGGAGGTATGCTTCAGTTTTGCAGTGACATAAGGGAAGAAAGAGTCACCAACACTAAACTGTGTAAGTAAAACAATGACTTATCCAATAGAGGACCAGTGGCAGTTATTCCTAGTACTCACTTTAGTTATCATAAGGTTCAAAAAGTGAACGAGTTCTATGGTTAGATAGACTAGTAGTTAAATTAGGGTTTTTGAACTTATTATGCAAAAACAATTATTTTGTCTATTTTTAGTAAATTAGACCCAAGTTTTTAGGATTTGAATATTTTTGTAAAGGCTATAAAGCCTAAGACTTATGTTATTGAAAGGGTTCAACTTCAGGGACATATAGACCATTACTATTTTCAAGCTTCTTATATTGCTCATGACCTAATATAAGCTCTTTTACTATCATATGTTCAACTTCCATTTCTTGTCTATTCTGTGCTTATGCTTGAATGTGTTGTTTAGGTTTATTCATGTTATTTGATGTCTGATAGATGTCATCCTATATGCATATTGATTACTTGAATTACAAGTACTTTCCTTGTTATGATTAGCCATTTATATATAACCGTTTTATGTATGAATCTGCCAGCATGATCAATTCTCCATATCTACACCATATTATCAAACCTCTGAACAGTGGTAGTTAGAAGCCTTATCACTGATTGAGTTTCATGCATGTCTTGAGAGTGTGAGGTCATGTAGGTCACTTGAATTGATCCACTTAGAAAACCATAAAAACATTTAAGTTACCAGGAATCCTCAAGCTGCAACCTAGAGGAGTTTCTTGGAGTGATAACAAATTAGCGTTGTTGCAAGGGAAAGGAGACTCAAGCTCAACTTGCCTGGGAGATGACATAGATCCTGCTTTGATAATATACAAAGTTTGGACACTATTATGGTTGTAATCATCTATCTGGTGACTCCATTAAAATAAGGTGGCTTCAAGAAGACCTGTTTCAGATCCAAAAGAGATTCCAAGAAGAGTTAGGGCTTCACTAAGGAAGACTAGTAGTGTTGCAAAGGAAGCTACATCAGGTATTTCAAGAAATATTCATGCTATTATTTCTTCTGTTGAAACATTTAATTCTTAGGAATTTATAAATACATCAAAATTTTTTAGGGTTTGGGCATATTCAACCACTGTTGCTTGTGAAGATCCAATCCCTGGTGACTCCACTGGGATAAGTTTACCACCATCACCCTTTCAGTTACAAGCTGCATCAGTAGTACCTTCCTCCACCCTTTCCATACCCATTGCCAATATGGATGCCCCTCTGAGAAAAATAGAAAGGATCCTGGTAGCTAGGTATGACCCCCTGAATTTTCCTAACCCCCTCTCGGCCATGCTCACTAGAGACTATCTCAAACACATGCCTAAATTTATAGGAGAGGGAGATTTCCTAGTTGAAGAACATCTATAGGAATTCTATCGTTATGCTTAGAACATAAATATACAACATGAACATGTGTGGACTAGGGTTTTTATGCAAAGCCTAGATGGTCAGGCTAGGAAATGGTTCAAAAAATTTCCCACTAGATTAGTAGCATGCATTGAATCCCTAGATGACATCTTTCTGAAGCATTGGGGAGAGAGGAGAGACTACCTCTATTATATCACCGAGTTTAGCAACTTGAAAAGAGAGAATGGGGAGTCTGTCTCCAACTTCACCAAGAGGTTTAACAATATGTACAGAACGATCCCCACTAAAATCAAGCCCACTTATACCTCAGCAAGCATAACTTATGCAAATGCCTTTGAATCTAATTTCTCCCTGCTTTTCAGTGAGAGGAGATCTTCCTCCCTATCACTCATGCAAGATGCTTCCCTAGAGGTAGAATCTAACATTGTGGCATCTTAGAAGGTTAAAGGAAAGATATATAGGAAGAAGAATCCCGTAGACTCTCTTAGGGATTCTTCATCAAAGAACAAGATTGACAAAATGGCCAAACTGTTAGATAATTTGTCTGCTGAAATGTCTAAGCTAAAGGACCAAGGGTAGATACCTGTGAGGGGTAAGTGATTTTGTTCTCTGAAACCCAAATTTTGTCCCTTACAGAAGAGGCAACCCCCTAGTTCAGATTCTCAGAAGGGAAAGGGATCAAGTGTAAGATCAAAGAATCAAAGCTTCTTTTCAGAATGTTGTACTAGAAGAATAATCATAGTTCATTCAGGAAGAAGGAGAGGCTGAAAAAAACATCCACTGCATGGAGGATGAAGTTGACTTTTCCTTTTTGACATAGGCAGAATATGAGGAATCCCTAATTGATGAGCAGATTAGTGAAGAAGCAGTATATCAGGCAGATGGTCAAGTAGGGTATAATCTGAGGTCTAGGTTTGTTGCTCCCCCTAAGAAGAATGTTGTTCTTGCAAAGTAGCTTGTTGCACTAGCTAAAAAGGCTACTATTTTACCAAATAAAACCACTGTCATTCCCAAACCATTACAAAAACTATCACATTCCTCAAGCTTTTATCCTATCAAACTCAAAGCTCTAGTACAAGAGGTAAGGATTCCTGATAGACTGCATTATTCTTTCAACCTTGAATCAGAGATTCAGAAATTGAAGATCCCTTTCCCATTAATAGAGCTAATGAAAAATGAAGCGTTCAAATCTTCCCATAACCTAATGCCAAAAGTTGTGATGGATGAGATTGGTATCTACATTACAAAACCCTACCATGATCTGTTCTCTTTTGACTCCAGAAAGGTCAAGTGCTTGGGCCTCATCAAAGACCTTGTTGTAAACCTATATTAACTACCCTCAAAAAGAATTGTGATGGACATTTTAGTCGCTGATATCCCTCCTAAATCTGGCCTCTTACTATCTCGATCATGGATTAAAAGTCTAGGTGGAACCCTTCATATGGACCTTACATATGCTACAATCCAAATTTTAGGAGGGGAGATCGAGAGGCTTTACAGAGAGAATCAACTTTCCTACATCATAAGAAATGAAAAGAATTGAGTGAACCACCCCATCTATGCAGTACACATAAATTTTGGGTCATGCATTTTGCAAATAGATGATTCTCAGCAAACACCAGTCCATCCTACTAAGCCCACATGTCAGCAGCCCAAAGAAGTGACCACATCAGTCTACAACATTTATTTTGATGGGGCTAGCACTCAAAACTCAGCAGGTGCAGGTGTAGTATTGATCTCTCCATCCAAAGAGAATATACATCTATCTTATAAGCTCAATTTTAAAACCACTAACAATATAGCAGAATATGAAGCCTTGCTATTAGGAGTGAAAGCTGCCAAGGAAATGGGGATCATGTGCATGAAAACCATACTTTACTTGATCCACTTAGAAAACCATAAAACCATAAAAACATTTAAGTTACTAGGCATCCTCAAGCTACAACCTAGAGGAGTTTCCTGGAGTGATAACAATGTCAAAATAGAATAACTTAAAGTTTTTCTTTGTCCTTACAATCCTTTCTTCTTCATAAAAGATAAGTAATGTTCCCCATAAGCAGAAATTCCACTTACTCTCGAGTTATCACCAAAATACATGAGAGACAAGTTTCGATAACAAGTATAGGATGAACTAGTTAATCCATAGTCATAAGGTAAGATTTGAAAAACATGATGATGAGAGTAGGTCTGTCAAAAAACTGTTCAGAATAGAAGATCAGAAATATACATGTCTAAATCAAAATACCAAAAACTATCTGAATCATAAAATTAACAGTTTAGAGTGATATATAGAGAATTGATTTTAATTGTCACTATAAGCTGTAAATTTCAAAAGTACCCCAAAAGAAGTTAATATACTTGATGATTGCTTTAGTGTACTTCCCTTTTCCAAATAATACTCCATGAGATGCTTATAGAGATAAAGTGTTTGTAACCAATTTCAAAACAAGTTGTTATATGACGCATATTATTTATTTATAAAAACATATATAACATTATAGAAAGGAAAAGAGTCACATGTACTAAGCTTATCAGAAATGGTTCTTATTTATCTGACAAAACAAAAAACATATTTACATAATATCCTATTCTACTTAGAAAGAGAGAAAAAAATTATATTCAAGTGTGTGAATCCTTCCAATGTAACCAAGTTTGAAGCAAAATTAAAAATACACCTTTATCCACATACAAGAAAAATATAGTAGTGATTGTCTGGATATGAAGAACCAAGCAACCTGTTTGATTTAGTAACAATAAGCACTGCAAGAGGGGGTGGTACCATGGCTTATTTGCCTCTTGGAACCATAGTTCAATGTATCTTATGTATTCTAGGCTCTCTTGTTTATTTGTTATGTCATAAGGTCTTTCATCAAACCCTAGAATGTATACAGAATCTATGTTTAGAGATGTGGAATATTTAGGTTCTAATGTTTGTCCTTCATCAAATGAGATGCATTCTGTGTCGATCTTATATTGTTGTGGAAAAGGCCAAGAAGAAACTTTATTTTCTTCCGTATTGTCTATGACTGCTAGATTTACCACCTGTCCAGGTCTCGTATGAATTTCTTGTAATAATGTTGGTGAGGTAGGTGAGGTGGGTAAAAGTTGTAGTGGAACACTGCAAGCATATTGTACTTCTTTATTATTGTTAGAATGTGGAATAGATTCAACAGGAATGTACGTAGGGCACAGAGGAATTTTATGAGAAGGTGTTTGCGGCCGGTGCAATTGATTGGCTTATGTAGTTAATCCTACAGAGAAAATTTGTTGAAAATATTGTGGAAAGTGTAGAGGAACATGAATTTTTGCAACATCCAAGAGAGTATCCCTATGATCATAAGATGAGACAGAAAGGCGTTGTGAATAAGGTTGATAGGGGTTAATATGAGGCTGCAACGACTAAGAAGAAGGTATATTATTACGAGTCTTGAATTTGCCCCTTGAATACCTTCTACATAATTCACAAACATTGTCAGATGATAACTGAAATAAATCACCTGTTCCCATCAGACTAAAAGTTTCTAAAAATTCACTTTTTATGCCTTTGAGTAAAACATGTTTCAAGGTATCCTTCCTTGACTCTCTTAGTTTTGATCTCTAAAGGTTGTATTGAAAGCATTCGACATATTTTTCCAAAATTTCTTCTTCTCCTTGGGTTATTTCAAAGATGTACTCCTTGACTCTACAAGCATATTGGTATCGTTTTAAGAATATATGTTTCATATCTTCCCAAGTTTGAATGCAGTTCCCACCTAGGCTCATGAGCCATTGGAGGGCTTCTCCTTTCAAGGTAAGAGGAAAAATTTTCATATTTTGAACATCATATCCTCTATAGAGTATTTCCAATTGAAATAAAAATTCATCAGGGTCTTCATTATCTAGTCTGTGAAAATTTGTTAAGATGGGTGGGGGAACATGATGTATTTGTGACGCTCCCCTAGATCTCTAATAGGGAATTCAAAGGTAAAAAATTCTTCATCCTTCTTCCCTACCATATCTTCCCACAACATAGGTACTTATTCATGTATTTCTATTGGGGTTCCTCTTTCAAATGTTCCTGTTAGTGTGTTAGCAGGATGGGTGGTGTTTACAACACCGCTAAGTGATTTAAATGTTAAAATAAGTCACACACTTAAATAAACTCACTCTGACTCTTTGTATAAAAGAAAGAAAGAGAATACTGAAAGGCAATGGGTGTGGAGGAACTAGTTTTAGTCTATCTACCTTTAGAATCTCTAGGTCTATTCATGAAAAACTAAACTAAATAAAAGCCTATTATACTACTATTCTTGGATTTGGGGGTGCCTGTTATAACAGATGCGCAAGTTCTTACCTCTTGTCTTACTGCTCCCCCACTACCATCCTATTACTAAACTTCATAAGAAAATTCTCTTTACTCTACCTTACAAAACAAATCCCCGGTAGTGGCGCCAAAATGTTGGGTGTTATAATGCTTAGATTAATTCACCTAATATTTAATTATCGACCGGGGTTGGTAGGCTTCGAGTTGCTACAAAATATATGTGAAGGTATAGGGTGTCATGTAAATATTTTAACAAACAAAATACTGAAAGATCTTTCAAAACGAAAAATCGAGTCAAACTCCTAAGAATGCAATTATTAATATAATTGAACCAAGACAAAAACATCAAACTAAAATAAGATCAAGCTATATTACTTTATTTAACAAATGAGAATACGATCGCTACTTTTTATGACAAAGTCTATTTAGTGACTTGAAAAACTAACTAAGCAAAGAAAGTGTACAATTGGAAATGCAAGTACAACAACTAAATAATTTATAAACAAATAACTCCTAACTAAAAAGGATACTATCAACAACCACTTAAAGGGCTATGATGCAAAGAAAACTTAAATAAGTGAATGGAAAACTGAGTAACAGAAACAAGTATAAAACTTAAATAAAGAAAATTGAATAAGAGAAGCAAGTAGAAAACTTAATAAAGAAACTGAATTCTATCCTACAAGTATCTGTTGGTAATCACACAGTGAAAGATGAAACTATTCCTAAAGATAACACTACTAATCCTAAGTTTTACATGCAAATGGATAAATTAATCCAAACTTGCATAATTGTAAAACAATACAATACTAAGAAGAATCAGAAACAAATAAAAGAAACAAAACATACCCTAACTGAAAAGCATGTTCAAAGGGAAAAGAGGTAGAGAAAAGAATAAAACTTTAATAACCTAAAACAATTAAACTTATAGTCTATTTAATAAATAAAAATGTTATCTAACTATTACAGTCAAAGCATACATCAAATACTAAAGAACCAGAACTTAAAACAATTTTAAAACACATTAAAAACACTAAAAACAGAACTGTGGGCTGAATGACAGACTGAACTACAGGTCTGCAAAACAGGCTGGAAGGAAGGTCAGAATGGCAGGCTCAACAGACCATCTCAATGATACTATGTGTAAAGAAAATAGTATAAAATAACCTAAATCATCTACTTCTCATCTGTTTTTATGCATATGAAGATGAAATGCATACAGAACAGTAAATAAACCTATTTAATCATCAAATTTAGCAGTAACATTAACTTAAACAAATTCATGAACATCAAGAATCATTGCTTATTAATAAACAAAATGAAATTCAAATTGCATAATCTTTAACAGAGAAGAAATAAACAGAACTTAGTCTATTTAAATTTATAAAAACAATCTACTCTATCTTCTTATGAACAAAACTAAATAATAAGCTGTAAATAAAATGATAGAAACAAATGGAAAACAACTATGCATGTAATCTAGCTATTTAATTTTGGAAATAAAATGCATTGCAGAAAGCAAATGAAACAAACATTTACAGTAACTTAATGAAATAAACAAACTAGAAATCAAAACTGAATTAGCTACAAAGAAAAATAATGAAAACAAGAAAATAAAACCTCTAGTTGACGAGGGGCCCTCTCAACAATCAGGGGTGACTCCCAACTAGTGCTTACACGAACAAAATCATGAACAATGGAATGTAGAACTTCTATTAAAAATACTGAACAATATTACAACGTTATTCTCTCAGAAAACTGACTTTCTAACTAATGAAAAATGATCCACCCAACAATCATGCAGAGGCTGGTATTTATATTGTTTACAAGAGATGAGCAAGTTGACCCTTTAGTGGTCGCATGCTCTCTAAATTTAGTCAATCATAAAGGTTGTTAACAAATCAAATCCCATCGCACAGGTATCTTCTTTCTATTTCATGAGTCTAGTTCTCTTCATTGTGATCTGGCATGTGGGATTCTTCCTTATCATGGCTGATGGAATGGTGTCAAGCAAAGGAAACATACACGGTAGGTCTTCTAGAATGGAGACATTCCACCATTTAGGCACATGGGTAGTAGGTGGGTTACAAATCTGTTCCATCGTTTAATGCATGAGATTGGTTATTAACAGCGTGCAGACTGATTATCAATCTGGATGGAAAGGTGGACAACGAGCTGCATCGTAAGTTGTTTGTTTGTTTGTGTACTTGTTATTAATTCTCCCAAATAGACTATATAACCTGCAAAAAAATATACACATTAAGTAACATATCATATATGCTTTAAATAATGTTAAGTTAAATCAATAAAATCATAAAATGACAATAATAAATGGATTATATATAAACCTTTAATTTATTCATACCTTGGGCTAAATGGCGATCTATGTGGTAGAAAATACATAAAAAAATAACAAAACATATGCTTAAATGAGTAATTTAATTGCCAAAAATGATAATAAATTTGGGCTCAACAAGAAGGAAATTAAATTCCATTGTACATGCATTCATTTGCAGCTTTAGATGAAGTGGTGGTAGTGTTGTTGTAAATCCTCACCTTTTGTGAATAAGAACCATTTCCCTAGATATGAATGGTACGGGTCTAGAACAAATTATAAACACGAAATGTTAAATTTCCCCTAGATCTGGTTAATCGCTTGAATGTAATTCCGTGATACTTCTCTCAAAGGTTTTCCTGGCTATCTTTGAATATTTCTCCTCTGATACTGTAGAAAAACCTATAAAATATGGAAGATAACAAGAAAAACATGATAGCATACAATATAATAAACTAGATCTATAACTGTAACCAAGGAATCAAACAATATATACCCATGAAACCGTAAATATGGGAAAGAAAACGCATTTTTTTTATTAAGAATGATTGCAGACATTACAACCTTCATGCCTTGGTGTTGAGAGATCCTTCCAATGGATCCCTTCCTCTAACTTCAACTTTCCTCCAATAGCTCAAGAATTATTTTGACAGAGTTCGGGTATTCAAAACAATTCTTCCACCTTTTTTCCCATGGTGGATGAGCAAGTATGTAAAGGCATGGGAGGATAGGGATGGTTGAGGATCTCATGGGTGAGGTGGAGAGAAGATCATAAAAGGGAGGATCTCAAGCTCCGGGTGGTCCTAAACCATAGGGATGAAGCTTGACAAAGGAAATCTTCGAGAAGCCTCTTGAATCTTCTTTTTTTTCCTTTAAAACTCAAGCATCACACTTTTGTTGAAGAGAAAAGGTGGTGTTGAGGGGGTAAATCCCTTTTAATGAATCAAAATAGTGGTGGAACCTCCCTTTTCACATGTAAAAGGAGCATTACTAGCTCAAAATAAGGAAAAATATCAAGGGAATAATTTTCTTCTTTTTTTTCTCTAGGGCAAACTTTGAGGGATTGGAGCACACAAGGGAATACCGATCTCATAACATGATGGTGACAATATTTAGGAGTAACAAGAAGCTCCTTTGGTTGTTGATTTTCCTACTATCATTATTTCATCCTATTTTAGAGCTATGAGCAACACATCTCTGGGAATATCATCGTTATCTTCTTCATATGAAACACTATTCTGCTCGGTGTATAGGATTTTATTTCTCCTCAGAAATGTTTTCTTTCTCACAACTTTGTTTTGTTCACACTTCCCTCTTTATTTTGACTCTTCCTTGCTTTCTCTTTCCTGGCTTTCTTTATATGTGCATTTAGAAGCAAAAATTCCAATTCTTCCACATTTAAACCATTTAAAGGAAGTTTTCCTTTGTACTTACATTTTCCTCTCTTTAATCTCCTCAGAAAGTTGGACTCTTATTTGTCTAACAGATTAGCTGTATTGTTGCATTCATTTATGTTGGATTTGGGATTCATTGTCTCTTTGAATTCATCCTCTTTCTTGGATACATTTTGAGGTTCTATTCTCATTTCATATGCTGTGAGAATTCCATATAGTTAATCCTTGGTCAACTCACCCAAATCACTTTTGTCTTCTAGAACTTATACTTTTGGATTGAACTGTGTGGGTAGAATTACCATGATATTTCGTACAACAAAATTCTCTACAATAGTATCTCCAAGTCATGTTGTGGAGTTCACTATCTCATCTACTCTTAAGAAATATGAGGCAACATCTTCTTCCTCCTTCATTTTGAGAGTTTCAACCTGCACAGATAATGTTTGCAGTTTATCCTTCTAGACTTTGTCATTGCCTTCATAAATGATATGTATTTTATCCCATACTTCTTTCGCAGTGCTACACTACATCACCTTAGTGAAATCAACATCGAATCACCTACAAAATATGGTGTTCTTTGTTCATGCATTTTATTCATATTGTTTTCTATTTGCTAGATTAACTCTAACTGTTATGGAGTTCGTGTGCTATTCATTTTATTTTGACTCATTTGTAGTTCTTGGGAATTCATATCCATATTCCACTGGTTTCCAAATGTACATGCTTGTTGGAGACATTTACCATCATACACACTCTTTTTGGTCAAATTGGCCTAATTAAACCACTATCCTAAGTATAATTAACATTAATTGACATCAGTGGAGCATTAATTTCCATCATCCAGTCACACCCATGCCTTTCTATAGTCAAGGAGGCTAATTGGACCACTCTGGGGGTGATCTGAGTGATATTAATGCACCTAATCGATAACTAGTAGTTACAATCAGTTCAACCAGTCAGTTAAGGAACCTCCTCTCATTAAATATATTATTTAATGATTATTTAATGATTATTTATTATTATTTAATGATCTAGAGTCAACAGGGCGCCTCCACCAAATTTGGATGGTCAGTTCAGCTTTAGTTAACCTCATCGAAGTTCATTGAAGTCCTAGAGCACTAGCACTTGATGGTTGGCTTGCTATGACATGTGTTTGATCTCCTTTAGTTGAGATTCAGTCATTTATTGCACTCTGACTTTAGTTAGGGTTTGGTGAGTCAATTAGGGTTTTGTTCAAGTGGTTAACTGAGTGTGATTGAATGGCTAAGAGTTAGTTAAGCTAGACTCCTTAGGTATTCAACTTGTCTCCTTAGGTATTCAAATTCCTCATGGACTCAAGCTATTGCTTGACATTGGTATTATAACCATTCATTTGTTTATTAAATATACAGAGAGGAAACCAATTTCGGTTCTGATTAACAACATTTCATGAGTATTTGTTGATTATTCTTTGATGAGATTGATTCTTAGTTCCTATATCAATGTGCAAGATTAATATGGTATCAGAGCATATGGCAGGACGAAGATCTATCTCTCAAAAACAAGCTTTTTGACAGATTTCTCCATGAACAGTGAGCAATAGCTCAAAATTCTAGCACCAGAAGCCAAGGCTTACCACTCAATATCCCAAGTAAAGAACTTGTTTATCAAGATTTCTTGATTGACTATGTTGGGTGTGATGAAAGCCTAGAATGTGCATGCTGTCCGACCTTATTTTTTGCTTTCTATTTTGATTTTCAGGTTTCTACAGGTGAAGAATTCACTACAGCATATCCAGATGGCCTCCTCAGTACTTCTCTTGACTCCATACAATTTCCACACATGGAAAAATAAAATGGAGATGCAGTTGTGCTCCAAAGGACTCCATAGAGTCACGATGGACACTGAAGTTGAGCCTCGATCCGCCATAGAAAAATCAAGTTTCTTGAACAAGAAGGATTTAGCCTTTGGTTTCTTGTGCCTCTCTATTTCCAAAGACCTTCTCTTCCATCTTACGGATCTGAAGACACCGAAAGAAATATGGGACGAATTGGAATCCCTATATGGAAAGCATGATGACTTGATAGTTTATCAACTCGAAAATGAACTCATGTCTCTCCAACCTTCCAATTTCGAGACTTTGAATGATATTTTTACAAAGTTCAAGCATATTGTTTTAATCTTGAAGCAATGCAAAGTGGAGAAGGAGGATGATCAACTCATGCTTTCCATCCTCTCCAAACTCAGGGCTGATTACTCAGCTTTTTGTTTCTACATTCCGTGTGGGGAAGCTCATGACCCCTAGATGGAAGATGCCTACACTCAATGCCTTCATTGAGTCCCTAACTAATGAACATGACAAGCTTGTTCAGATGGTGATCATCCAATATTCCCGTGATCAAGCCCTCCATGTCTCGGGGCCCAAAGCTCTGAAGGGTAAAGGAAAGCATCAGAAAAATCAGAAAACTACATTTGATGCTCCCAAGCCTAGAGTTGAAAATCAGCAGGATGATAAATCTTCCGACTCAAGGAAGAACAAAGGAAAAGGGCACAATGGGAAAGAAAAATTCAGGTGTTCTTATTGTGGGAAGGGTTTTCACCCTGAACATGCCTACATGAAGAAAAATATTGATGAAGAAACCTATCTCCTTGAGAGGAATCACATCCAGAGAGATTTTAGAAGAGAGATCACCAAGATCAGGAACCACAACATGAGAAAGGTCATGCCCTCATGGAAAGCACTTCGAAGTCCAAAGCACTGCTGATTGACAGTGGAGCTTCAAATCACATGATGGCTTAAAAAGACTCATTTTCATCCTTGGAGACTGAAAAATCCATCCCCATCCACATGGGAGATGACTCCACCATCATTTCATAAGGACAAGGTACTGTAGATCTAGAATTTTTTTTTTTTAATGTTTTTTATGTACCGTCTCTAGCAGCAAATCTCCTTAGTGTCTATCAGATGACACATATAGGAATTCCTAAGAGAGTCTCTTTCATCCCAAATGATGTTGAGATCAAAGAAATTGCATCTTGGAAACTCATTGCAAAAGGCCTTGCAAATCATCATGCAAAAGCCTATGAGTTCTCTCACTTTGTTGGGGATGCAAAGCCCACTGCTCTGCTAACTCATGGAAATGAGGTTAGTAGGTTGTGGCATGAGAGGTTTGGTCATCTTAATTTCAAATATTTGCAGCAATTACATAAAAAAATCCATGGTTGAAGGCCTCCCAATCATCAAGGCAACCACGGAAGTTTGCAAGGGCTGTGTGATTGGAAAACATCACGAGCACAAGTTCGATCGGGGGAAGGCAAACCAAGCTACAAGCATATTGGGGCTAGTACATTATGATATCACCGGTCCAATTCCTATCACAACCATTAATCGATCAAGGTACCTCCTTACTTTTATTGATGATTTTTAAAGGTATACATGGGTTTTCTTTCTCAAAAAGAAATAAAAAGTATGTGAAAATTTTTCTGAATTGAAGGCCTTGTTCGAAAATGCCTCTGGGATTAAGATCAGGATATTGAGATATGATAATGGAGGGGAGTATGTTAGTAATTAGTTTCTATACATATTCTCCCAAATTGGTATTCAGGTCCAGCATTCAATTCCCTACACTCCCCAGCAAAACGGAGTAGCGGAAAGGAAGAACCGGTCTCTCAAGGACATGACCACCTGTATGTTGGAGTCAAAGAAGCTTGCTACAAATTTGTCGGCTGAAGCCATGCATGATGAAAAATACATTCAGAAAAAGGTTCCACATTCATCTTTGAAAGGAAATACTCCTTTCGAATCATACTTCGGACACAACCCAGATGTGTCGAACCTACGGGTGTTTGGGTCCGCTGCATGGGCCAGGATTCCGCTTGATAAAAGAAGGGATTTGCAACCGCAAAGCATAAAATGTATGTTTATTGGGTATCCTGGTGAACCTACTAGATATAAAGACCAAACAGATCATGATCAGGAGAAGTTTCAAGTTCGATGAGCCTCTTGAGGAGGTGGAACTAGTGAAGGAGAAAACTGCTGAATTTTCTTCCTATTCCACTGAATATTTGGATGATGAAATTGGGAGTGATGACCTTGATTTGGATCCTCTGATTTCTGATATCAGTGTGCAGAAATCGTCAGATGCTGAATCAAAACCTGAAGTGCAAAATCATCTTCCTACATGGGCCCAACAGACACTCTCCTCCGCAAGAGACAACATTGGAAATCCGGATGATCCAAGGAGAACCCGGTCTGATTTCCAAAGAGAAGGTATTGCGTTCTCTTGTTCTGATAATTTTCTGTCTAAAAATTGCTATTTGATGATTATTTTAGATTGAAAATCCTACTACCATGATCAGAATGATCTGAGATGCAAGTTTCCATGGATGAAGAGATTAATTCTCTTCAGAAAAACACTACTTGGGAGCTAGTTTATCTTCCTATGGGAAGGAAATTGGTTCAATGCAAGTGGGTGTTTTGGACAAAGGTTGCTGCTGATGGAAGAACCTACAAATATAAGGCAATGCTGGTGGTAAAATATTTTTCTCAAGTTCAAGGCGTGGACTACCATGAGACCTTTGCACCGGTTGCAAAAATGGACTCCATCCGCCTTGTTTTGGCTATTTCCGCATCCAAGCACTGGGAGGTGCATCACATGGATGTTAAGTCAGCCTTTCTACATGGATATATTCATGAGGAGATATACATGAAGAAACCTGAGGGCTAAATCACTGATCCATATTTGGTTTGCAAGCTAAAGAAGTCACTATATGGGTTAAAATAGGCCCCAAGAGAGTGGTATTCCAAGATGGATGCCTTCCTTCTCTCGCAAAACTTTTAGAGATGTAGATCAAATAAAAATGTGTATTTACAGAAGAATGATGGTCATATAATTATAATTTTTTTATATGTTGATGACTTACTGGTCACAGGTAGCACACTTGCCTCCATTCCAACTATCAAAACTGCTATCCACAATGCCTTTGAAATGAGTGATTTGGGGCTTCTAAAACAATTTTTGGGGCTCGAAATCAAGCAAAATTCTGATGGGATTATGGTCACTCAGTACAAATAAATTTTAGACCTGTTAGTCAAGTTTAACATGGCTGAATGTAGGCCTGCACCATTCCCCTTCCTTTCAGGGATCAACCTTGAAGAAGGAAAACACACACCTCCCATGGACTGCACTATCTATCGACAGCTGATTGGTAGCTTGTTGTACTTGACAAATTCTAGGACTGATATTTGTTATGCCATGAATGCTGTATCAAGATAAATGTAGCAGCCTCATGATATTCATTGTAAGGCATCCAAGAGGATCCTCCAGTACATTCAGGGAACCAGGACCTACGGCATTCACTATGCTGCAGACTCTAAGCTAAAGCTGGTTGGATACACAGATTCTGATTGGGCGAGTGATTCTATTAATCGAAATTCAACTTCCAAATATGTATTCATGTTTTGTGGTGGCCCTATTTTCTGGTCAAGCAAGATGTAGGCTGCCATAGCACTATCTTCAGCAGAGGCTGAGTATCAAGGAGCGGTGAATTCTTGCATCCAGGCAGTTTGGTTGCAAGGCATTCTTTTAGAGTTTGATATTGGTAGTACTTTGTCCACTGTCTTCTTTTGTGACAACCAGAGTGCTATTAAGATATCCACATATCCAGTTACCACAAAGAGGACCAAGCATGTAGAGATTCACATGCACTACATCAGGGAGCTAGTGCATGATAGGACCATCATTCTGCAATATTGCCCAACTGATGAGAAGATTGCCGACATCTTCACCAAGATATTTTCAAAAAAAAAATTTACTTACCTCTGTTCACTGTTGGGGGTGAGTTCATTAAGGTTATCCAGACTACTTTCAGTGTTCATCTTGAGGGGGGGGGGGGGGGTCCCCCTGGGTTTTCCCTCTTTTTCTCACTTGGTTTGTTTTGAGCATTGTTTCAGTTTCAACATTGTATAGGGTGACCTATGGCCTTAGTTTCCTGGGCCCTAGCATTTTATGCATCTATGTTTTCTAACTCTTCCTGAGTATAGCTTAAGGGGGGGTGTTGGAGACATTTACCATCATACACACTCTTTTTGGTCAAATTGGCCTAGTTAAACCACTATCCTAAGTATAATTGACATTAATTGACATCAATGGAGCATTAATTGCCATCATTGAGTCACACCCACGCCTTCCTATAGTCAAGGAGGCTAACTGGAGCACTCTGGGGGTGATCTGAGTGATATTAATTCACCTAATTGCTAACTGGTGGTTACAATCAGTTCGACCAGTTAGTTAAGGAGCCTCCTCTCATTAAATATATTATTTAATGATTATTTATTATTATTTAATGATCTGGAGTCAACAGGGAACCTCCACCAACTTCTGATGGTCAGTTCAGCTTCAGTTATCCTCATTGGGGTTCAGTGAATTCATGGAGCACTAGCACTTGATGGTTGGCTTCCTATGACATGTGTTTGATCTCCTTTAGTTGAGATTCGGTCATTTATTGCACTCCGACTTCAGTTAGGGTTTGGTGAGTCAATTAAGGTTTTGGTCAAGTGGTTAACTGAGTGTGATTGAATGGCTAAGAGTCAGTTAAGCTAGAATCACTCACTGAATTTAAATTGTCTCCTTAGGTATTTGAATTCCTCATGGACTCAAGCTATTGCTTGACATTGGTATTGTAACCATTCATTTTTTTATTAAATATACAGAGAGGAAACCAATTCTGGTTCTGATTAACGCCATTTCATGAGTATTTGTTGATTACTCTTTTATGATATTGATTTTTAGTTCCTAGATCAATGTGCAAGATTAATAATTCCAAGTGATTGCAGATAGAATTCCATTCCCATTTTCCAAAAAGTATAGTTTGAGCCATCAAATATTGGAGCCCCATTGCTAGACAAACCTTCCTCCTTATCTATAACTACATTGTATCTTTTCTTCTAGATGTTATTCTGTTACTGAGACACACACTCTGATACCAATTGTTGCTATTAGGTTATTACTAAGATGGGGATGGATCAATAATTGCATAGATATGTATAATTTCAAGTTATGAATATTTTCACAAATTTAAATCTTTCCATCATTCACAATAATAATTAGAATACTGCACAAACATACACACAGACACACACACACACACACACACACACACACACACACACACACACACACACACACACACACACACATATCAGTGGGACACAATAGTCTCCAAACATGAGCAACCACTCATTTCAAGTGTTTAATTGATCTCAAGTATAACCTGCAAGATGCTACAGGCACCGACCTGCAACAACCTTTATCTACATGAGCACCAAATCACAATCCTTGGGAACTAACCTAAACAAATATCAGTATGTCTTTGCCAACTACAACTTGCAACTTCAACCTTCGACCTATGGAAAAATATGCTCTTCGATCGTGGAAGTTACAAATTTTGTTTGTTCTGAATCGCCCACTAGAAGGAGGATACTACCCCATGAGTTTTGTCTACACCAAAAAAAAGGATGTTTCTACACCTTGATTATATTTTATAGCACCAACTAGAAGAAGGCTTCTATTCCCTATTCCTTTCCTTGTCTGACCTCCTTGATATGAAATATGAGTGTATAGAAGAGTCTGAAAATAAAGAATACATTTTCTTCAAATTTCACAACTGTTGTAATATTTTGATCTACATCTTCATATTTACATATGAATAGATAGTTTCCCAAAATACGATGTGCAAAAAATGTTGCGATATGTGTCTTCTTTGTTGATCTGCATTCTACGTTTGAAAAGAGTTTCTAACTAAATCACACTTGTTGATCTATGATCTATGTTTTTACTAAGCAAGACCTTCGCACATCTGAACTATGGGTATCCTTCCTTCTAGTGCACTTGCGTGTTGTGTATTTCTAACTGTATTGTGCACTACAACTCCACTACATAAAGATAGTTTATGTGATCAATGAGTCATTGATACCCCAAAGAAAATTATGAATTTTTTCCGACTATAATTTCATGTCTTTATTTTCTTAAGATATTGAGCCATTGACTTAAGATATGTGTGAACTTGGTGAAGTCCCTTAAATTCGGATGACGTCCCGATAGATTGCGTCTTTACCATGTTAGGACTTGCGTTAGTGTGTCACTATTTTGCAAATCCTCTTTGTGTAGATTATGATGCACATATTCCAACATCCATGTGGTACTTTTACACACATCAAATTGTTTATTATGTTTCTTTACAAATATTTCTACCACTTATAAATTACTTTGTGGGGTTTTTACACACAATTTTATTTCTCTTTAATCATAAGTCTCAAAAATAGTATCTGCACATTTTATTCTATTTTTAAGTATTCTTCTAAGTGTATGATTATGTGTGCATTGTGACCAATGTCACAGTGGCATAATTGCTTTCATGTGTCTTTGGTCATCATGCACACATTTGACTTTTGATCCTTGATCTTTTTACATCAATGACAACACATATGACCTTTGGTCAATGAAAACATATCTGACCTTTTATATTTGATCAATGACTACATATTCTTCTGATATTATATCTTTTGACATCAATGCCAACACATATTCAACACCATGTTATTTTTATAAATCGAGAAGCTTGGTTGTAATCTGATTTCTTGACTGCTTTAAAACTAATTTTGGAATCATTCATCATTCTTTTGCACTTGCTACAAATATTTAACTAAAGTAGCCTCACCTTGAACACAAAATAGGCGTTTCTCTCTTTATAAGGAGATAATCAATCTTTCATCATTTTTTGTGTAGTTGCTATGAATTTTTAATGAAATTGATCGAGCCTTTAATTTTGTGTAGTTTCTATGAAAAATTTCTTTGAATGATTTCAAGACATGGAAGAAGCTGAAATATACAACAAGATCACTCATTTACAATAGTAAGGATCTATGGATGAATATTTTAGCAATCTATTGGTCATGACCACTCATGTCCAAGATATAACTGAAGAACGACTCCTCCAAATTATCATTGGTGGGATAAAATAGAGCATTCAAAATGAGATAAAATTATTAGATGTCAAAGACGTGGAACAAGACCATAAAAAATCAAAACACTGATCAGTTTATATACCACCCCACCGAAGAGTAAATGGGAAAAATGACGACAATCCATGCTGTAAGTGTAATGCCCCTAATTAGCGTCCATGACATAAGTGTAAAAATAAGAATATATTATTGTGAAAAAAAGTAATACACGTGACGATAATCATGAAGAATCAAGTGACACACCTTCCTTCGATTTAGATTCAAATAGAGATGATCCTGGTAAAGAGGATGCTAATATCACACCAACGCTCTTAGTGGATGCAATGACAAGTATCTCTTAACCCCAAACCCTCAAATTGTTTGGACATATAAAAAACACTAAGGTGACAATATTGGTCGCTAGTGGGAGTACGCACAAATTCATACACTCTAGGGTAGAAAAAAAGTTAAACATATTAATCTACCCTACCACCAGCTCTGAAGTATCGATACCAGGAAACAAGACTGCACCGTGCGATGGTAAATGGCATAATGTAGAAATAGCTATAAAGGACTACATGCTAATATCACCAATGTATGTTATGGCAATCAAAGGGGTTGACATTTTTTTAGGTGGACAATGGGTGGAAATGTTGGGGATAGTCAGATTAAACTTATGAGAACAATTTATAAGGTTCTATGAAAATGGGAGGAAATATAAGCTTTATAGTATTAATTCCCTTCCTCCCCAAATTGCGTCATCCAATAAAATGGAAAATATCATAAAAAAGGTAGCTCATGTCTTCTTCTTACACTGTATGTTATGGAAATAAAAAACAACGAAAGACAAAATACTGATCCATGTGAATTAGAACAACTCACGGGGGAACATAGTGACATATTCCAAAACGATGCTCATGGTATCCCACCCCAACGTTCTAGGGATTGCATCATTGAGTTTATGCCATGATCAACTCCAATTAGAAAAAAGTCATACCGACAATCTCACAGGAAAAAATCAGAGATCGAACGTTTGGTGCAAGAACTATTAGACATTGGAATAATCACACATAGTAAGAGTCCTTTCACTACACCGGTCATATTTGTTAGGGAAGAAGATGGATCATATAGAATTTGCATTGATTATCGAGCATTAAACAAACTCAACATAAAAGGTAAATTACCCATTCTTTTTGTTGACAAAATTCTCAATGAGCTACATGGAGAAAAATATTTTTCTAAACTAGACTTAAAGTCATGATATTACCAAATCCATATGCGAGAAGAAGATGTCCCCAAAACAAGTTTTTTCACCCATGAAGGTTTATATGAATTTTGAATGATTTCATTTATATTATCCAACGCTGCAGTAACATTTCAAGCACTAATGAATGACTTGTTTCACCTTTACCTAAGGAAGTTCGTGTTAGTGTTTTTTTGATGATATCCTTATTTATAATAAAAAATGGAACTTGTACCTCAAGCATGTAGAAACAATATTGAAGATTCTGGAAGAAAACAAATTTTATGCTAACAAATCAAAATGTAGTTTCGAGAAAAAAGAAATAGAATTTTTGGGGTACATTGTTTCAGCCAACACCATTAAGGCCAATCCCAAAAAAAGCATGGCAATCACAGAGTGGTCATCCCCGAAGTCAATTAGACCATTAAGAGGATTTTTGGGTCTAACAGGTTTTTATAGAAGATTTGTTTGTAACTACACACAAATTTTAGAACCCCTAACATCACTATTAAAAAGGGATTCTTTTAGATGGGATAAGGATGCAGAAAGTTTTTTTGAACAATTGAAAACCCTAATGACCCCCACGCTAGTGTTAGCAGCTCCTGATTTTACAAAGACATTCATCCTTGAATGTGACACTTCAGGGACAGGCTTAGAAGCTGTTCTTATGCAAGATAGAAATCCCATTGCTTTCGAAAGTTGGAAGTTAAAACCAAGTGAGCGAACAAAATCCACATAAGACAAGGAAATGTTGGAAATAATGCATTCCCTTGTTAAATTGAAACAATATTTGTTTGGTTCAAAATTTCTTGTTAAAATAGACCACAACGGCATGAAGTATTTTATAAATCAAAAAAATCTCTCTCCCGAATAAAGAAATGGGTAAGAAAAATCCAACTATTTGATTTCTACATTTAGTTAAAAAATGGTAAGAAGAATAGGGTTGCAAACAACTTATCAAAAAAACATGAGAGTGATGCCTCACTATGTTCCATATACATAGTTGTTCCTGGACCGATTTTAAAAGTCCAAAGTGGGTATGTGAAAGACCCAAAGACAAGGAAGCTAATTGAAGAAGTTGAAAACAACAAAGCAACAAACTCCAAATATTCATGGAAAAAATATAGAATATGGTACAAACAAAGAATATAATTACCTAGTTCATCAAAATTCAAAACTAAAGTCTTAAAAGAGAACCATGACTCCCCAACAACGAGCCATATTGGTTTCTTTAAAACATACCACAATACTCATGAATCCTTCTTTTGGAAGGGAATGAAGACCAAAATCAAGAAATATGTGGTTGAATGTGATACTTGTCAAAAGTAGAAATTCAAAATGGTGGCTCCCCCCTGGTCTCCTACAATCCCTTCATTTTCTAGCCCAAAAATGGTCTGAGGAATCCATGTATTTTATCACTGGCCTTATTACATTATAAGTAAAGGATATTTTATTTGTATGCATTAAAATATTAACAAAATATGTAGATTTCATTAGTATTTCATCCAAAGAAAAATCCTAGTCAAGTTGCAGATAGTTGTGTAAAGAATATATTTAAGCTCCATGGGTTTCCTAAGGTTATTGTTAGTGATAGGAACCCAAATTTACCAGCAACTTCTAGAAATAATTGTTCCACGAAGTTGTGACTTCATTAACTCTGAATACCTCGTACCACCCCCAGGAAAATGGAAAAACAAAAGTAGTAAACAATTTCCTCGAAGGATACATGAGGAATTTTGTGAACGACTGAAAAGCACACTCAGTACAATGGATACACCTTGCAAAATGGTGGTACAACAGTACATATCATACATTAACAAAAATGCCACCTTTTGAAGCCTTATATGGGTAGCCACCTCCTATGGCAGGAGAATATGTCATCAACAATTTCAAAGTTCCAGGAACAAGAGATTACCTAGCGACCTATGATGAGGTCATCCGCAATTTGAAGAACCATATCGAACAAGCCAGAAACCACATGAAACAACAAGTAGAATAAAAAAGAACCAATCAAAAATTTGAAGTGGGAGAATGGGTATTTGTTTGCCTTTAACTGTACAAACAAACTTCACTAAAAAATTCCAAAAATCATAAACCTGCACCCAAGTTCTATGGCCCATATCAAGTTTGAAAGTGAGTGTGACAAGTGGATTATTTACCGGACATCCTAAATAAAGGAAAAATACATGGCATCTTCCATGTGTCATGCCTAAAGAATAAGTTGGGCTCAACTACTCACATATAAACTGAATTTCCTATGTTAGATGATTAAGGAAAATTAGTGTTAGAACCAAAATGAATTTTGGAAAAACCATAACGCTTCACTCTAGATCACTTAATGAATACCATATCAAGAGGAAAATCTTACCAGATGATGAAGCTACATGGGAGAATGAATATTTCCATTTGCGCCACCCATCCTTACCAATACTCCGTTGACGAAGTATTCCATAGAGCGATGACTTGTAATAAAACTAAATAGTTCAGTAACTTAGTTAGTGATTTGTTATTTATTAATGAATGCCTTTTCTAGGTCACATAATTTAATGGTGACTCTTGATTTCTGTAAAACTACATTGTAATCCTTGTAAAAATAATCAATTCAATAAATAAAATATATGTTTTTGGAATACATTCCACCATCTCCCTTGCAGTGATCTCAAACTAACAAACAAAGAATCTTGCGTGTCCATGAGTGGATTCCCTCTCTGAACTATCAACAACTTCCTTCATTGTGGATTAGCCTCCCCTATTGAAAGGTTCCTTAGAATCCCTTTTAGTTGACTCTGTCATATGTTAATTATTTTCAATTGATGAACAACCTTGATTAGGAAGGGTTATAAGCATGCTTTGAAAGGGATGCAATGTATTAGAAATTTGCTTGTGGCATGAATCCACGACACCAAATTCATCCTGAGCAACTACTTTAGCATTAGAAGATTCTAAATTTTCATTTTTATCACATGTGGTGGAGAATTATTCAGATTGATGCAAGAAGACATTATTTCTACAAAAATCATCTTTACCCTCATACGTTAGCTTGGTCTCTCGCTTTTTCTAAATGCATTCACTAGAGGTACCACATGGTTCTTCTTTTTGAAGATTGTTTCTCTTCTACTTTGATGGTCGATTGGTCCTTGGATCTTGATTCTACAAATGAAAAAATGAATATTCCTCCTTAGTTGTCTTAGGATAAATATTCTTTGAGTCTCTTATTGAAGAGGATCCAAAAAATTCATCAAGTGGGAAGCAACCGCATCCAATGAAAATTCACCTTTGGTCCTCATTTCTTCTCCTTTACTATGAGAGGTGGGACAACTTGATTCATCTCTTGATGGATTTTTTATTTTTTCACAAATAGTCCTACTACCTCCAAATTATATAGTGTGAACCATTCCATTCTCGTGTTCCATAAGCATTCCACAATCAACATACATGATATCATCATTTGAACACGATTCTTGTTCCTTGTCGCATTTAAAATCATTACTAACTATAACAAGTCTCATGATTGCAAAATTTTATTCAAATTGGGAGATCAATCTTCACAAGAGTATAGGAAAATTCTATGATACCACCGTAATGAACCAAATTGATCATATTGGTCACTAACTCACTTCTTCCAAAAATTCAAAACAAACAATGAAGACATAGGGGTTTTTACCAGTCACTTGAACAAAAGGAATAAGAAGGTAATTTAAAAACATGAAAGGGGATATATTTTTATATATTAGGATCCTTTTCATAGTGTATTTGGGCCATTTATGTTTTGAAAATCAACGAGGCTTAATTCTGCTTCAAGTCTCTTGGGAACCCTGGAATATGCAAACTAGATCTTAGGCTTGACACTTCCCGCAAACCAGTGGCGAGGGATTTAGAATTAGGAATAATTGAAGAACTATTATTTACTTTTAAATACTAGTATCAAATTAAAATTTCAGGTTTATAAGAGGTTTGATAAGCTTGAGTGACCTCCAAAGATAAATAAAACCACGATATTCCACAACTAGTTATGATTCAAGGATTCTCAAACAATGTATAAATTCCATGAAATTCCAACTTCAATAATGAAAGATGTTAATTATCATGTTAAAAAAATATTAAATATAATGGAATTAAATTCATTTGGTCTAAGCAAGCTAATACAATTAATACTGAAAACTAGTCAATTTTCCATGTAAATCTAGACAAGGTCTCAAAAATTCATATGAAGCACAACTTTACTGATTCAAATTGTTGGAATAACTTCATAAATACATTAAAATATCAATTAAACCAATTTTAATCCAAAATTAATTTCATGGGAATCTCATATATAGCATCCACCATGATAAACATCACTACTTATAGAAAAGACTGAGAATCCTTAGGAATGGCAATGGAAGACTTCCCAAACTCTACAAAAGGACTTGTAATTTACTAGATATGATATCAAAACCTGTAATAGACCACCATCAATGGTTGAAAATCATCAAGCCTCACATAACACTAGAAAAGTAGTAGGGGCACACCTCCCAATTGAGACCAGGGGCACATCTCCCATGTAAGAAAAGCTAGAGCTCTCAATTCTAAAATAAAACTCTCAAAAGATGTGATAAGGGGGGATTTCTTATTTTATAATCATTAATTGATCTCTATATGCATTGAATATGGTAATCCATCTCACTAATGCGCCCTCATTGACTGCTTTTAGCATCTACAACCTTTACCCTTTTTTTCGTTGCTTGTTTCCTTTTTGTTTGGACTTGTTTTATGCTTTTGGCAACATCTTCATTTTCCTAGATTTTCTTTGCTCTCCTTCTTTTTTAGTGTTTTTTTCTTTATTTTTCTCTTTTTATTCTTTTATGGACTTTCCTACCTTTTTTCATGCTTTATGATTTTTCAAGTTTCCTGCTTGTGGGATGACATCCATATTTTTAGTTACATTCTTGATTTTCTCTAAATTTCTTATAGTTTCCATTGTGGAAGAAATATCATTGGGTCCAAAAAATCTCTTATGTGCCCTCATGGGCACATGATCAATTATAACTAATACAAAATAAAAAAAACTAGTTAATAATAAAATATTCTAACCATAGGTTAAATTTTTATCCCAAGTATTAATTAATTTACCTACACTATTTATAGGCCAAAATTTAATCCCAACCACCTAATGAATTTTTACCTAGACTCACGAGGAAGAAGAGGTTATGGGAATGATCACAGATCCTCTAAAGTGGGGCCATTACAGGTGTAAATGGTGTCTTTATATACCACCTGTCTTGTTGTAATATGTATTCTTTTTGCTATTTTATTTTCTTTTCAATTGTTCAAAGGATAGGTTCCCCAACATGAAGTTTTTAATAAGTTTTTTGCTTACAATGAACTTGTATAGAAACCATCTAGACATAAAACACACAAGTTACGAATAGATATTGGAGGAAAATATGCAGAAAACAAATTTACTAATTATTGCATTACATAGGAAATTCAAATGCAATACATTGTTCCATATAGACCCCAACTAAATGGTGTTGCTAAGAAAAGTATCACACATTAAAAGAAATGGATAATTGTATGACCCATGCTAAGGGATTAAGTCTTCAATTTTTTATTGAAGCCATTAATTGTGAGAATTACATATTCAAGTGCATTGTATCCAAGGCTCTAGAATATATCACACTAGAAGAAGCATGGAATAACATTAAACTAGATGTCATCCACTTCTGTGTGTTTGGTTGTGGAGCATGGGATCACATTCTCGATTAAAAACAGAAAGAGTTACAACATAAGAGTGAGAACTGCATATTTGTTGGGTATTCTGAAGATGTAAAATGTTATAGAATTTTTCAACAAAAATACAATGACAATGTTATTAGATAAGATGTTATAATTGAGGAAAATATCTTTACTTGAGAGCCTATTTTTGTGTGTGCGTGCCATCTATGGCCCGAGATCCATCTTTGGCACTTGCGCCACATTATACTCCAAACTTATTTGATAGTGTTCGTACTCCAAAAAAATTTCTGATGATGACCATGAGGATTAAAATGCATCCTTCTAAGTCTACTCTAGTTCCATCTACATAGCCACTTCCTTGATGGGTCCATACAACATGTGACTGATATTGTCAATGATATTAGAGATCAATATTGAACACATTCAAAGTTCTAGTGTATATCTTTTCTTTTGGCTCAAGTTTTAGAGAATCATGATCCAAATAAATTTGTAGAATCTTTAAGCCTTTCCAAATTAGGATGCGAATATGGAATAAGAATATTGTTTCTTAATGGCGAACAATAATTTGTATCTTGTACCTTTTTCAAATTGAAGAGAACTTGTCAAATGCAAATGAATATATAGAACTAAGTAGGTATTTAATGGAAGTGTTGAAATATTTAAGGAAACTTTAGTTGCCAAGGTATTTTCCCAAGTTGAAGGAATCAATTACACTGAAATCTTTTCCTTTGTTTCCAAAATGAAATCCATCTACTTTTTTCTTTCACTTACTTATTCACATAAATGAGAGATCCATAAAATTAATATCACATCTGATTGTTTGCATGGGTATTTTCAAGAGGAAATTTACATGGAATAATCTCATGGCGATGTTCAGAATTACTCCAACCTTGTTTGTTACCTTAAGATTTTTTTATGGCCTTAAGAGAGAAACTCAAGTTTGGTATTCCAGAATGGATAATTTTCTCCTTGAAATTGGTTTTTCTAGATTTCATTCTAACCCCAATGTAACAACCTGTTTGGTTGTACTAGAAACCCTCCAAATAGTTTAATCATCCACTTGACGATAATACCATAGTAAAAATATAAATTGATAATTTATAAATGATAATGATTTACATTGATAATGAAATCCGTATGAACATTCCTTCTAGTGACTATTTACCAAGGGGTTTGTCTATTAATTTAGTTTAATTTATTACTTGTTTATATTTATCTAATTATTGTTATTATTTATGTTTCTTGCATTGTCTTTCCACGGATCTTGTTTAGTGAAGGAACTATCCATTTTTCTTGTTCCTAACATCTTCTCATGTCTCTCTTGAACTGTAATTCCAACACTTGATGAAACATGGTGATATAATTTTGGAATCCTTGAACTAAAATGTCGCATTTCTTAGTGATCCATTCGAGGTTTACATTCATTGGAGGTGACAGTTGGTGGATAAATATTTATGTTTTCTGTTTAGGTTGTAGATTTTATGTTGCGCATTTGAAAACATAACTTCCCTATTTATGCTCATTTTGACCCTGTCATTGGTCAAAATGACTTTTATAATTGGGGTGTCGATAAAGAGTTTTTATTGTTCACTTTTCTGCTGGAGTGACTTCTTTTTGAACTATGACTAGGACCAAATTTGTTTTTGCTTCTTTTTTGTCAACTTGAATTTTTTTTTCAGAGAGTCTAGATGCTTCCATCTGGATTTGAGCACTGTGAGTCTCCTCTAACCTTTCCTCCTATGACTTTTTTTCCTCTTTTAACTTCTTGATTTGTTCCTATAATTCTTGATTAAAACTTCTTAGGTTCCCTTCTTCTTCCCTTTTATTTACTTGTTTTCACTTTGGTGTCTGTGCTTGATTGTTTTGTCTTCTTGGTACCTTTTACCTTTTTTATTTTTCCAACTAACATCTTGTTATGGTTTTTTAATCGATATATTTCTTCAATGTTATTTGATAACGTGCTTTTGACAGTTGTAATCTCCAATTTGTTCATTTTTATAATGTCATTCTCTTTATGCTGGTGTTCACTAATATGTTGATGAAGTCAACCTATATATGTTTCTTGGCTTTCTAATTCTATGCAAACTTGCGCCAATTCAACATCTTTGTACATGATGACCTTGTTTAGATGCCTTATTTCTTCTTCTAAATTGTTATCACTTCCATATGGTGATTTGTCATCATTTATTGACTTTCTAATCCAGTCTTGTAGGTTTTGAATGTGAAATTTAAAAAAAATATATTTCTTTATCCTTATTAGATAACATTTTCTTGGTATCTCTTATGGTTAGTTCCAGCTGTCGATTTGATAATTTAAGCAACAATTTTCATTGTTTCTATTGATTTTAACAAATCATGTGTCTTAACCTCAACTTGTAGACGTTTATTAGTCACCTTATATTTCTCTAACGCATCCAATGCTGCTTGTAACTGCAACTTAATTACTAAATATGATTTTTCCACAGTTGCGATTACGACTTCTCTTCAATTTGTCTTCTTTTATTTGATAATAAATAGGTACAAAAGTGTAATAATCTTAATGTAGTTGCTTTTGAGAGGAATTATTCTCTTCTCTTTTTTTATACCCCTTCTATTTTTAAATTAAATTTATATAATTATTATTAATATTTTTAAATAATAACTATTATCATAATAATGTATTGAATTTTTTTCTTGTAATAATAAAATATTATTATTATTAATTCTCTATCAACTTGGAAGACAATGAGGAAGTAGGCGATGCCGGTTTGAATGTAAAATTGTTGAATTCTGTGATCTCGAGGAATCAGAGAGTGTGAATAGTAGTGGATGGATGGAAATGAAGTTAGTAGTGGCATGAGGAATGGAGGAAACATGTTTTTCATCTAGGAGATTGGCGATGCATTGGGAGGAACATGTGTGGAGGGAGCAACAGGTGGAGGATGAGATGTGTAGGGCACGAGAGTGGTCAGAGCAAGGGATAAAGCATAGGAATGGGTAGGGTGTTCGATGATGTGGGAATAAGAAGCAATGCATGGTGTGTGAGGCTACGTTTGGGAGGACATAGGGAGGGAGGAGAAGGGCGTACAAGGAAGAGTGTGAGGAGGAGCTACTAGGGAGAAAAAAGTGTCAAAAGAGTTTCATAGTGGTGTGGAGAGGGAAATGGTAGACTAAGAGAGGGGAGTCGAGGATACAGGAGAGAGGGGACTCAAGGATGGAGGATATGGTAGGTAGGGGTGTAGGTGATGGAGGGAGGGTATGGTGCAAGAGGGGTGAGGAGGGTTTTGGCATACATGAAAGAATGGTGAGAGAAATATGTGAAAGGAAATCTAGGTAACATCGATGGATGGGGAGGATGAGCAGGAGGGAAGATAACAGTAAGGTGTGTGAGTGGGGTAGTGGAGTGAATGACCAAAAGACAAAAAAATATTGTCAAGGACAAATTTTCGTAAAAATTATGAAATGATGGCCAAAGGCTTGATCAATCAACACGACTCTGATACCAATGTAACAACCTATATGGTTTTACTAGAAACCCTCCAAATAGATTAATCATCCACTTGACAATAATCCCATAGCAACAATAAAATTCCCCAATATTTGGTAATTTATAAATGATGATGATTTACATTGATAATGAAAGTTGTATTAATAGGCCTTCTTGGTGACTATTCACCAAGGGAGGTATCTCTTAATTGAATTGAATTTATTAATTGTTTAAATACTTATTTAATTATTGTTATTATTTATGTTTGTTACACCCAATGTCTATATCAAGAATGTAGGAAACCATTTCATCATCCGTGATCTTTATATTGAGGACCTTATTCTTATCGGTAGTGACCAATACCTTTTATCCCATGTGAAATCAAGCCATAAAATAAGAAATTTGAAATGACATACTTAGGACATTTACTATATTTTTCTTGGCCTCCAAGCCTCGCAAACCAAATAAGGAATTTTTATTTCTCCACTAAATATGTGTGTGACCTTGTTTATCTCTTTCAAATGGACAATTGTAAACTAACCCCATACCCCTTCCAATCGAGAGTCAAACTTGATATCGCTTGCACTACACCCGACGTAGGTGCCACTTTATACCATCAATTAGTTGGTAGTATTTTGTATTTGATTCATAGTTGTGTTGATATTTTTTTGTTATTGGTCGTGTTTCCTGGTTACATTTGCAAACATCCCATGAGATCCATTGGAAAGAAACAAAACAGATACTTTAATATATTTAGGGTACAGTTATGTTTAGGATTCATTATAGTTTTGCGGGGGTCATTTTTTGGGGTTGTTTCATTGATTCATATTGGGCCAGTGACCTTGATGATTGAAATTCTACTACAATTTATGTTTTCAATATTGGTATTGGACCTATCACTTGGGATTGTAATAAACATGAAGATATTTCTCTTTCTTCAACATAAGTAAAGTATTGAGTTGCAGTTAATGGATCTTAGGAATCCTTGTGGCTTAGATAGATCCTTTCAAATTTTGAATTCAAGTAACAACAGCCACCTATCCTTTGGTGTGACAGTCAAAGTGCCATCAAGCTTGCCAAAGATCCAATTCAACATCAAGGAAACAAACACATTGAATTATAGTTGCACTTCATCAGAAAGCTTGTACATAATCATTTTCTTGGAGGGTTATTTTTCCTTATAGATTATCAAGTTGTATACATCTTCACAAAATATATTACATAAGTGAAATTTTCTAAACTTTGGTCTATGTTAGGATTTTAGGAATTTATCATTTAGGGGGGGATAGGTCGTAATGCATCCCTCCTCCTATAGTGTAAATTTTGTAAATCCTTCAATCCTATCCCATGTTGTTCTTAAGGGGGGATGCTAGGATATTTAGACTCTTAAGATTTAGTTAAAATCAGCTTGTTATAATGCATCTTTGGGTAGAATGTGTTTCTTTAGGATGCACTATTATGTATTTGTACTTATGTAATCTGACAATAATAGTATTTTCTAGATAGAGTGATGCGATTTTTCATCTTCACCTTGGTCTTAATGATAATGGATCCACGGCTTAACAATGGTCATAGTTCTCACTGTCTACAATGGTTACAACTTTCCCTATCTATAATGTCCAGTATAACTTATAATGCAAATCAAACATGGAAACATAGTGTACATTGTTTTCTTCATGGTGTACATGGGTTTTGTTTTTTACGTAACTTCATGGAGAAAATATGGAGGAGTAGTACCATATGGAAGTTGTGAGACTTAAAGAGATGATGGAGTGGCCTTATATTGTTTGGTGGGAGCTAGCAACATATGATAACTCTAAGACATAGAGATATGGCACAATCGCCTTATATTGTTTATTAGGCACTAGCACCATATCTATCACATTGTCCAACTACAAGGGAAATTGATAATCAATCTTCACATGATTAACTATGAGTGATCAATAAAATTATGTTATATCTTTCTATTTTAGCTTTACAATTTCATCATTTTATTTGCATTGTTACTATGAGTAGTTATAATCAATAGTTTCTTTAACAAATTGTAAAAAATATTGTCTCATAAAAAAAAATACTTATTAATAATAAAAATATAATGACCATAATGCTTATTAATTATGAAAATATAATAACCACACTATGTTTTGTTTGTCTATGTAATAGTTTGATTTAGACATTAATGTAAAATGTCATTCAAACCTTTTTCATCACATGATATGCTAGAACTATTGAGTTTAATTTTTACATGTCATAACATCAATACTAATCTATACATAATATTTACCATATGCATATCACTATAACCAAGATACTTGGACCTCATCGTATAAACTTATCACCAAACCATTGGGTTAAAGGTTTTATATGAAAGACTAGTAAAACTAGCACAAAAAATAATTTTCAACCTTTCTTCAAATACTTGTCAAAACTAGAAGCCACGTGAAATACAACCAAATAGGTTCACAAGTCTCGGGACAATAACAAAACTACTTTAGGTAGTTTCATTAACCCTAAAATATGTAAAAAACAATGAAAAACGAGAGAATGTACGCGTATTATCCATGCTACTAATCTTTCATGAGAGTGCAAGGTAGAATAATTTAACCCTACTATAACTAAAAATACTAACAACATATGGAAATTATAGAATTGGAATTAAACAATTCTTGTGGTCAAAAGCATCTAGTGTTTCTATGTAATTTCTATCCATTTTTAATTTAATTATTAGTGATAAGGTTGAAGAAGCTTGTGCACTATAGTGTAAGATTAGTGCTTGGTGAACCTTGGTCGGGATGTTAAAGTAAAGTATAATTAACCATATACATTATTACCTAGGATGACACAATACTTAGAATCAAACCCATATTTCCTATTTCTCTAAGAAATAATGCTTCTACAATAATAATGGTTTGCAAAAGGATATTCTAAAGTTGAGGGGATATAATTTGATGATTTTTTTTCCTTGTTGTTAATTTTTTCTTATTTGTAGTGGTAGATTTTATTCTAAAGTTGAGGGGATATAATTTGATGATTTTTTTTTCCTTGTTGTTAATTTTTTCTTATTTGTAGTGGTAGATTTTGATTTAGAGATATGTTAACAACATTTGTTAAATTTTTCTTTTTTTGTAGTGGTAGATTTTGATTTAGAGATAGAACATATGGATGTGAAGGCAACATTCCTACACTAACATTCATAGACGATGAAGAGGAGATTTATATGAAACACATGGAATAAGGTAGAGAGACACTAAGTTTCAAATTAAAAAGTCTTTATATTGTCCTAAACAATTTGCTGGAACGTGCTACTAAAATTTTAACTCCTTTGTATTGGATTTGGAATATTTGAGATCCAAATAAGATAATTGGGTGTATTAGAAACACGATGTTGGTCATTTCCTTAAATTATCACTTTGTATTAGAAGAAATGTTAATTTTTTGTAGAAATAGGGACTTGATTCATGATTGAAACTAGCATCTTTCAATATAATTTGACATAAATGACTTGGGGGCTGCCAAATATATTTTAGGAATAATACCAAGAGAGATACAACAAACATAAATATTTCATTAAGCCAAAGGAAGTATGTGAAATATGTACTACAAATTTTCCATTGAGTGTTCCAATTTAAGTAGGAACTAACCTTTTATTTTAACAATGTTGGACAACAACAACAAAGATATAGGATGCAAATTCTAGTATTTATGTCTTGTAATTAGTAAATTAATCTAGGCTATGATATGTACTAGAGTATACATTTCCCAAGGAGTGGGAGTTTTTAGTTGATTCTTGGCTAACCATGAAAATGAACATTGAGCTACAATGAATATTGCATTTAGGTGTTTTAGAGGTACCTCTAAGTATTATATTTGTTATCATAGTAATGTTTCACATGACCCATACTCAATGGGAATACATGTTTATGTTGATTCTAATTGGGAAAGGGATGTAAACATAAGAAGATCTACAAATGGATATGTGTTTATGATATTTGGTCGAGTAGTGACTTGGATGAGCAACCAATAAGCTAGGGTTGCTTCATCCACTGCTAAGTCAAAGTATATGGAAACTTCTTATGCATCTATATGAATTGTGTTCAAATGTAAGGTTAAGTTAGAGAGTTATTACAATTTACTGTGATGGTAACAATTTCATATGTCTAGCTAAGAATCCCACCTTCCATCTGAAGACAAAGCATATTGATATCTGGTAACATTTTGTTTGGGAAATGGTAGATAATTGAAAGGTGATACTAGTGAAAGGTGATACTAGTGAAAGGTGATACTAGAGAAATTTGACACCTTAGAAAATGTTGTAGATGTATTAAGAAAACTAGTGAGCAAAGGTAAATTCAAGTGGTGAGGTTAGTTGGTGGACCTTATGACCCTTACGAGTTGAATGAATTATCCTTTATACTCTTGCAAAGTATATGACAAGTGGGAAATTTTTGGGACACTAGTGTTATACACATGACTAGCAAGAATTGGTGCTAGACAAGAACAATTGACCAATCAATTGTTGGCTATTTTCCAACATATGGAGTTGGAAAACCATAAACAATTTATGGTTTTTTATTGTGTTTATTTATTGAGTACTACGATTGGATGGAAATGTGTGTGAGTTTTTACTTACCTTTATGTTACCAAAATTTATCCACAATGTTTATGGTGTCAGACAAGCATTTGAGAGACCACTATAAGGTATTGTAATTATTCTAGTAGATGGTTGCACCGAAGAGGTGCATTCTACAACCCAGTAGGGGAGAGATATGAAACTCCTTTCGTGCTCATCATAGAGTTGACACTTGTCTTTTATAAAAAAAAATATTATTAAAAATGACTTCTCCACTTAAATTAAATTTAAATTATTTAGAATTGCATATATATAAAACAACATAAATTAGATAAACTAAAGCCATAAAAATTGGATTACACATTTTCACTCTACAAAAGAGTTTGCAAGTTGAGAGATTTAATCCCTGGATTACACATTTCTACTCTAAAAAAGGATTTGTAAGTTGAGAGATTTGATCCCTCTCGGTGCTTGGTAGATCTCCTTTTAGATGGATCTATGCTGGTTTTAAAGCATTTGAGTGTGTTTTGGAGTGGGAGTAAGCTGAAATTTAAATGATTTGCACCCAAAATTCGGTAAAATCTAGTTGAAATTGTTGAAATGATAGTTTTGGGTTGTTGGAATTGCATGATCAGGGTACCCCGAGAGTAATCAATATAAGTGAATCCATTTCTACAATCAAAATTGCAATTTCTGAAGAAAAAAAACATTACCAAATTCTAGCAAAAAAAGATGCAAATCATGTTTAGCTTAGTCCTTTGGAGTGTAGGGTTTTGTAAATCATTGCCTTATTTAAATTTCCACATTTCTTCTTCCAAGTAGAAAATGTATTCTGCACCTCTATATCTTTTCAATATTTCCATATATTTCAAACACAATAAAACAAAAAATGGTCAAGATTGAGCCCACGTTAAAGTCTATGACATTTCATTGCAAAAATAATGAGCAGCTGCTAGGCTGGACTCCATTCTTTGGATTTACTTTAAAATATATGACATTTCATTGCAAAAATTATGAGTAGTTGCTAGGGTTGACTCCATTCATTGGATCTAGTTATGAGTATACTTTATCGAGTTTGAAAAAGATCATTAATTATAACTACACTGATAGGCATATATATGTGATGTTTTGGTGATGGAATTGCTTGAGGAGATCATCAAGATCCACCAAAACATGCCAAGTGTATGATTGGGATGTCTTCAATCATCTGATCTTTTTCTAGCTGTAGATTTAGGAGTTTGTTAGGAGAGACGATCGCTTGATCGTCAATTTTAGGAGCTCAAGGAGTCTGTTAGTTGCCGAGGAGTCTATTAGAATACATGGAGGAAATACCTGGTGGTGGAGGAAATACGTGTCATAAACACCAAGGAAATCAGTTTCAAAAACCCTATTGAAGTAGTTGGCCAAAAATTGGAAGTGGTCTATTTCCATACTCTTTCACTTCCGACCTTTTCAGGTTTTTCCTTTCACCATTCTTGTGCCATCTTGGAGCAAGAAAGTGCGGTCTTGGAGCAAGAAAGAAAATGATTCATTCCTATGCTGTCTTGCAACAAGAAAGTGCGGTCTTGGAGCAAGCAAGAAAATGATTCGCCTGTGCATTAGAGGTAAGCCTCATAATAGTGAATATGATAGTGTTTCTGCAAGCTTTCCATACGTATCAATTGCTTTCTATCCAAGCAAAAATACCTTGATTTCCAACACACCAGTCCGCCATTGTATCTTATATCTTATCTGGATTGGAATTAAGTTGTATTTAACCTGTGTGTTATTGCCAAAATTGTAAACCGTATACTATTTCAAAGTCGTAATATAAGGTTTATAGTAAAAAGATTCAGTCATCATACTAAACTCAGGTGACATATTTCATTCCAAATAGAGTTAACTGGAATAATATTTGAGCATTTATGTAGCATAACATGAGGAAACAATTTTCATTTTAACCAAAAATTATTATGTTCAGTTGTGATAAACATAAATGAATGCACATGGGCCTGCCACAACATTCCTTTCGCTTAAATTTCTTCTTCTTTATGAACAAAATGCTGTCGACTGCACATTATTATTTCTCTTGTTTGTAGAAATTTGAAAATAAGGCAGTAGTTGAATAGGTATTTACCATCCTAAGTTTGATTGTATATTAGTTTGCATTTTTTTTTAACTTTAACTAAACTTTTCAAATCCATAATTTTATGTACGATTACTATCCTAAATGGGTAAATACTTTGCTCAAATACTCGAAAAACTGTAAACAAGTTCTGACAGGAGCTTATTATATATATAACACTCTTAATTCATAAAAAATCCAAACAATATTTAGTTTGATATAAATGTGTGGCTATTGGTTTTTATTGTACAGAGAGAAATATCGATGCATTCTGCAAACACCAAAATGAATACTTCCACATGAAAGTATGTTTTTCAATTTATTACAGGAGAAGATAATGCCTTCATAGTTTACTATTTTTTAAGAGTGGTATCAGAACAGTAAAGATCTTGCCCTCATTATCTCAACTATTATAACTTAATCAGTCTCACGAGTAAGAGATATTGTGCCTATGAACTAAAGTAAATTATCTGAGAAAGATTATGGTCTTAAACGCGAGATGAGAAACATGTTCGTTTCTCCTTGATGAACAATGTTAGGGATGGGCGAATTGTTCAACTACAAGAAAAGGAGTCTACCATTTATGGTTTAATTGTAAATGATACCGAAGGAATCATTGTCCAAGGGTTTATTGGGAGCAAGAAAAGCCTCACACCAATCACAATCTCTGCTCCGCAAAAAGTATAAAACTAGTGGGATTTATTGCTAAAGACACCCTTTTCTTGATTGAAACAAAATTTTAGAAGGCCCACATTCTTGAATCAAGATGAGAAGGATGGTCTTTTCTTCTTGAGTTTTTATTATTAAGTTATTTTATTTTTTCTTACAAAGGAATTTAGTTCATTTTGTACTATGTGGTTGATGTTTGTGGTTATTTGGCTACCACTATAACCCTTGAGCAGCCTACTAAACCTTTCTAGACACGGCATGGACAACTATCTTTTTGCACTAAGAGATTTGAACCTGTGACCTTAACAGTCTTGCTCCTTAATAGAACTTGGAGTGGCCAACAATCTCTGCTCCTTAACAAAACTTGGAGTAGGCAATAGACAACACCCTTTAAGATTTTTATTATTATGTTATTTCCCAAAGCTATTATTTGTAATTTGAAGTTATATTGCCGGTTTTGGTAAAGGATAAAAGCATTACAAGGCTTTGAAATGATGAACCTTGCACAAATTGATATGAATTGATATTCTTGGGACACAATGAAATAAATATTCTTGGTCCTCCATTTGTCCAAATTCTTGGGCATTTGAAGGATACCTACAAAACCTAGGTTCACAATGCACAACAAATCTATACTAACACGTAAGACAATAATTACACATTCGATTTTCAAGCTTGTAATTACAAATTTCAGTTCAATCATTACAAAAAAAATTATTCTTTGTAAAAATACCATGTACCAGAATCTAATCCCATCCCTTGCTGTTATCAATGCTTTTTAATAAGTACCAAACCTAAGAACAATGTCCAAGTCCAATCCGTTCAGGCAGAGACCCAAAAACAAGAGATTGCATCTAATTTTTTGAAAACATATAGTGCAGTTTTCCAGCACCTCTCTTGATGATTTTTTGAAAACATAAGAGTGCTATTTGAAATCTTGGAAACCCTTGCAAATGGTTTTTTAGAGATTGCAAAAAGAAACTAGTCTAGAAAACGCGCTTTTGCCTTCAAAATTGTTCCAACTAAACACCTATATATTGATTGGAGAATAAATAGAAAAAAACATATATTGATCAAATCTTTCCAAAATATTAATATTAGCCATCTTCCAAATATAAAAGAATAATACAATACTAAATTTCCTAACATTTCTTCATAATTTTGTCCTTCCACAAATCCATCTTGAAAATATTTGAAAGAACTTGTAACGGTGGTGCCCTTTCTCTCCTATCTCCTTCAATTCTCCTGCTAGGATTGGCTCACCTGCTACCATCTCGGCAACTCATTCGGTCTCACAAGATAAATTGTCCCAAGAATTCCCAATTCAATCATTAATCACATCAAGGGACCGACTCTCACTCTCAGTAGAATCGTTCTTTAATTCACATCCTTTGAATTCATTCTTGAGTTCTTCAAGTACGCAGTTGATAACATTTTATTCATTCTCATTTGAATGTATTCCCTTGATTTCACCCACTGTATTCTCTCTCTTACATCCTCTGGTTTCATTCATGAAACCTTCAAATACCCACTTGATAACATTTTATTCTTTATCATTTGAGCGTATTCCCTCTATTCCATACAATGTATTCTCTCTCTACATCTAACGCTATTCTTTATATCAATGCAGTGCTTTGGACGTTCAGTAGATAAATCACTTCTCTGGCTTCCCACCATTCTAAAAATTTCTTGGTCGCAGCAACCCACCGAATCAGATTCAAAATAATGCTTCTTCTCCAATTCTTGGTTGCAGGAACCCTTTGAAGCACATTCAAAATCATTCTTCTTCTCCATTGAATACCAGTTCATGTGGCGGGATTGACTCTAACTCTGACCCGTCTACTCTTGATGTCCGGTATCTTTATATTCAGGGGCTGTAACTACTAATTGATTTGAAGATGACATTTCCATGATACTTGAACCATTCTTAGGCCTTACTATAAGCAAGCATACTTCATCCACAATCTTCTTCATTGTCAATACTTCTTCCATCAAACCCTTTTTGGCCTCCACCATTGGATAAGAATTATCGGTATTCTGCATGTTTCACAACGATAAAATCTCATTTCAAAATAAAATGATTTTCAATTCATTGGTCTTATAGGTTAGGTGTTTGTAATCACAATTTACAAGTGGTACCATATACTAAATGAGAAAAAATATCTATAAAAGTATTCTTGAAAAAAGAAAAAACGTGTACCTATATGGCTTGCAGTTGGAAGAAGTAGTTGGCGAGTTCCTTTTGGATTCTGAACCAATCGGTTTCAAGCTCATTTTTGTGACCACAACGCCATTCTGGATCATTTCCAATTTGTCGATGAATGCAGAAAAGATTTTGAGATTGTTTTCGTATTGTGTCTCACCTGAAATATATATGGTAGACTGATAAAAATATTTCGCCACCATAAAACTCATCCAGATATTAAGTGGGCAGACTGCAAGCTTCAAGTGGGGAGATCGCAATCAGTACCATCCCAATTATCATAGTGTTTGAGGGGGACCAGCATAATGGACATACTAGCTCGACCTGTCCACACTTAACGATGTTTGATAGGATTTATCCTCCTACTTGGAACTCAACCATCCACAAACAATGTATCCAGGATTGGAAACATTTACCACTAAAGCATTGATGATCGGAAAAACTATTCTTCTGGTCACTTATCCACTTCCTTCCAAAACGTCGACGACGTATAGGACAAGTCCTCCAATCCACTATCGAAAATCGTTATGTTTGCGATAAAAATAAAAACAAGGTCACCGACAATCAAAACAAAACAAAATGATATTATTTAATGAAATGAAATTATTTAATGAAATGATATTATTTCATTAATTAATAATATCAATTTAAGTGTTTTTTATAATAAACTCTCTCAATTTCGTTGTATAGCCTCATTTTCAAGTCTATCACATGAAAAGTTTAATCCCATTTGAACTTATATTCTTCATCGTTTGAAGTTTGAACCACTTTCTATGAAATTAAAACAATTGACTTGATTTTCTTTTCTAGTGGCCGAGACATTTTCTCTACATGATTTTCATTGAAAGCTGATTAATTTCCATACTACTTTTGAATGAAATGGAAATTATTCAATTCAAGAATGCTGACTTACTAGCTCGACCTGTCCACACTTAACGACAAACCAAGACTGACTGGCCCTACCAAAATAAAGGGTGGGCTACTGGAGCACGAACTTGGACCATAAATGATAGCGGTACTTACTTGGATCGAAGACAACCTATATATCCCCAACTGGTCGGATCCCCAAATTATTAAAATTGGGAAGGCAGGTTATATGAGTAAACTATTATTTTATTTTATATCCCAATATAAATGAGTCTATTTCATATTGTGTCTCACCTACAATATATATGGTATAATGATAAAAATATTTCACCACCATAAAACTCGTCCAGATCTTAAGCGGGTATACTATGAGTTTCGACTGGGGAGATCACAATCAGTACATCTTATACAAGGCTTATAACATCCCAATTATCATAGTGTTTGAGGGGGAGCAGCATAATGGATTTACTAGCTCGACATGTTTACACTTAATGACGTTTGAAAGGATTTATCTTCCTACTTGGTGTGTTGTAGTTCACTGCTACTTGGAACTCAGCCGTCCACAAACAATGTATCCAAGCTCGGAAATGTTAACCACTAAAGCATCGGTGATTAGAAAAACTATTCTTCGGATCACTTATCAACTTCCTTCCGAAACGTTGGTGACGTAGAGGACAAGTCTCCAATCCACTATCGAAAATCGTTTCGTTTGTGATAAAAATAAAAACAAGGTCACCGACAATCAAAACAAAACAAAATGATAATATTTAATAAAATGAAATTATTTAATGAAATGATATTATTTAATTAATTAATAATATCAATTTAACTGTTTTTTATAATAAACTATCTCAATTTCGTTGTATAGCCTCCTTTCAAGTCTATCACAGGAAAAGTTTAACCCCATTTGAACTTATATTCTCCGTCGTTTGAACTTTGAACCACTTTCTATGAAATGAAAACAATTGACTTGATTTTCTTTTCCAGTGGCCTAGACATTTTCTCTACATGATTTTCATTGAAAGCTGAGTAATTTCCATACTAATTTTGAATGTTATGGAAATTCTTCAATTCAAGAATGTCGACTTACTAGCTCGACCTGTCCACACTTAACGACAAACCAAGATTGACTGGCCCTACCAAAATAAAGGGCAGGCTGCTGGAGCACGAACTTGGATCATAAATGATAGTGGTACTTTCTTGGATCAGAGACAACTTGTATATCCCCAACTAGCCAGATCCCCAAATTATTAAAACTGTGAAGGTAGGTTATATGAGTAAACTATTATTTTATTATCCCAATATAAACAAGTCTATTTCGTATTGTGTCTCACCTGCAATATATATGGTAGAATGATAAAAATATTCTTCCACCATAAAAATCATCCAGATCTTAAGTGGGGAGACTGTGAGTTTCAAGTGGGGAGATCTCAATCAGTACTTCTTATACAAGGACCAGAACATCCCAATTATTATAGTGTTTGAGGGGGAGTAGCATAATGGACTTACTAGCTCAACATGTCCACACCTAATGACGTTTGAAAGGATTTATCCTCCTACTTGGTGTGTTGTAGTTCACTGCTACTTGGAACTTAGCCGTCCACAAACAATGCCTGCCTGCATATCGCCATGTTGAACGACTAGTGGATTCAGGCATCCCAAGAAAATTAGCAAGGCCAATAGCAGAACCCTAATTCTCTCTTTCATTCTGTCATTCCATGGAATTGACGCCTGATCGGTCGAACGGCATAACCTGATCAAGTACGATAATCAATCCCATAACAAGTGCTTCATCATAGTCAGGTCACACTATCAGATGGAATAGTTTTTGCTTGATAAGTGATTTAATGTTTCCGCGACGTAGAGGACAAGTCCTCCGATCCACTATTGAAAATCATTTCGATTACAATAAAAATAAAAACAAGGTCGCCAACAGTCAAAACAAAAGGTTTTTTAAAAATAAAAAAAAATTGAGATAAAACATGGATCGACGAGAAACATGACTAATCATCGAGAGGTTCACTGTTTTCCTTCTGAAACATTGGTGGCATAGAAGACTAATGCCCTGGTTCATTCTTCAACCGAATCCTGATAGCGAGCTTAATGAAGACCATAAACTCGTCTTAAAAAGACTATCTTTGTATTTTACGCAAGGAAGTTGATCATTACAAATCACTTCCATAAAAGAAAAAATTGAACATTCAACAAAACATTTTAATTCACGAAGACATTGAACAAAAATCAACGTCTAACATTTCGTCCACTAGGAATATTTGGTAAAGAAGTATTATTCATTCACTCGTAAATACATGACTTTTGAATGAATTAACATGTGATCCCAATCCGCTTTGACTTTTTAAATCAATGAAAATGTGATTCAAACAGTTTTGATGTTTGATCCGTACAATCCAATTCATGATTTTCAATCAATTACATGAATTCTAAATCAATGGATGTATTATTTTAATAGGTAATGTAATGTTTATGTTGGGGCCGTCTCTTAACTTGTCTTATTTTAAGAGTTAGATATACATTCGATGCCTCTTTTTAAGGGTTAGATATATTTTGATTTGCTTTATTTTAAGAGTTAGAGATACATTTTATATGGTCATTGTGAGGTACTTTATTTTAAGAGGGACAAAAAAGAGTGAGAGATACACTCTATATGGCCATTTTTTCAAATAAGATTAAGTAAGTTAGTGATTAATATTCAAGTAGTTAGGATTTTGGATATAGGAAACATATTTAAGGAGCTATAAGGTTATGAAGGGTTTCGTCAATAATTATTGTAATTGAGCTTGCTCAAGTATAAAGTCCACTTACCTCAATAGGCCTATGAACATTTATTCCTAAATTTATTCTCATAATATAAAGCTTATTTCTTGTCATATTTATCTATCTATTGTTGAATTGTTTCCCTCTACCAATTTTGATTTATTGTATCATAACCTCTATTTATCCATTATTGTTTAAGTTTCAAGGCTAAAGAACATCACAAATGGTATTAGATCCATGTTCTTGAGCCCACATGCATATGATATTTCATAGAATTTTTTTAGGCTAACAGCATGTTTTGATGTCTTTAAATAACCATAGAGATATGTCATTCAATAGGTAAACATGAGGTTGGGGAACCATACACATAACGAATACAATTGGTACTTAGTCATAGTGTACCCTTGGTAAGTCCCATCGCTGGACACCATTGTAGCCTTTAGGAATTTTAGACTTCCACATGAGAGTGTGTTTATTAATTTATTACAGGAGAAGATAATGCCTTTATAGTTTACTATTTTTTAATGCGAGCTTGTTTCTTTTTTTCTTTTTTATTTATTTGGAAGCCTTTTATTAAGGAAACTTTACAATTATAAAGGATGTCATTTAGAAAGGTCAATAATATTGTATGTTCATTTAAGAATTCAATACTTTACTTGTTCAAATTAATGTTTGGTAAGGGGATAACAATCTATATATGTTTATTTAATAACTTAACATATTAGTTGTTAAAATTGATTTTTGGTAGGAGGGTAACAATCATTTTTTTTAAATCTTTTTATTCTAGAATATACTTAATATACAACTATGAAATACAATTGACTATTAAAGAAACTGAGATAGTTTATTATAAAAAACACTTAAATTGATATGATTAATTAATTAAATAATATCATTTCATTAATATTATTTTATTAAATGATATTGTTTTTAATTAATTATTACTATTATATTATAATATTGATGGAATACCAAATCAATCACCTAATAGTAGCAGTCAATTCCCTAACATAATGGACCTTGATGCTTCTTGCAGTTCAGAGTTACCACTTTGTTTATTTTCTTTATTATTTTTTTTTATAGTGGCTCAAAAATATTTATAGTGAAGATTCTTTATGTTTTTTATCAATTATTTTAATGATATTGATGTAGCATTATATTCATATTTTAGTAATTTTCAATAGTGGCTCAACAATATTTATAGCAAAGATTTTTGTTGTTGTTTTTTTTCAATTTTTTTATTAATATTGATGTAGCATTATATTCATCTTTTACTATTTTTCAATAGTGGCTCAACAATATTTATAGGGAAGATTTTTTTTGTTTTTTTTTTCAATTTTTTATTAATATTGATGTAGCATTATATTCATCTTTTACTTTTTTTCAATATATTATGTTTTATTTTTACAAGGTTATTTCAAACAAGTTATAGTTTTGAACACACGCGTTCGTTACAAAGCTCAATAACCTTAAAGGCTTCATGGTGATGACCTCGATTAAAATTAGTGGTTTTGTTATTCTATTGGACCTCCTTAAATTTCCAAGTATTTAAGGGGATATTGATGGTGATGACCTCAGTTATAATAATTTTACTTTATATAACAGATGGATATATAAAAATGGCCAGGTAGAATAATAACAAATCAAATCCCTTTAAACCATAACATTGAATACAAGTGTTGGTTAATCATTGATGTCTATCTTAGTTTATATATATATATAGAAAGTATTTTTCAAAATGATTAAAATACAACTTTTTCTTATTTAATAAAATTCAAAAATAGTTATTTAGTACGAACAACTTTAATATTAAAGTAATGAAACTAAACAAAGCTCATTAACCAGAAAAGCTTCATCATGATGAACTTGGTTACAATTAGAGGTTTTGTTATTCTATTGGACCTCCTTATATTTCCAAGTATTTAAGGATATTTCCAAGTATTTAAGGAGATATTGGACCTCCTTATATTTCTAGGTATTTAAGGGGAAACATTTATTGGGTTATTTAGGGGTAAGTCAATATAAATAGTCTCTATACATAGAATCACATAATTCAACAAAAAGACTAGAAAAGTTGTTGAAGTTGACATGTATGCCTCAATCCTGTCAACCTATTGTAGAGACCACCATCTAAATTGTTGATGTAATTTTGATAAAAACATATCATAGAAAGAAAACTTAAAACCTAAAAATATAAAATATAGACTATACTTTCATAAACCACATTGCAACTACACCCACTTCAAAATCAACAAGTATCACGCTAAATGTAAATGACGCTTCAAATTAAGTAATTTCTTTTACTATTGGCATGGCCATTGTAGACTATCGACACTATGTAATAAGATACAAAATTATAAAAATTACATTTTAGTTGTAACCAATTGAACATTTGAAATTATATGAGTTAAGTAATTTAGTCTTTTCATCTTTATTGTCTTGCTCTGTCACTATATAAGTGGTGTGTCTGTATTAAACTTTGAATTATTAATATACTAAAGAGTTAAACTATGAAGCATTGCCTTAACTAATAAACTTTTTTGTCCATGCACATCAGATTTTACATTTTGAAAGAAGCATGACAATACCGCAACAAATCCAACCAAATTTGCCCAATGGTTTTGGGACTCATATTTTCATATCATCCCAATTATTCAATTTAGTACTAAATACAGCCATAACAAGAGAAGAGTTTGAGAGAGCTTGGGAAGCTTTAGCTCAACAAGAATAAATTATGACCAAATTAGAAATGCAAGACAACAAAATTA